>NC_069445.1:4784793-4837293 GCF_026875155.1 Cherax quadricarinatus | reverse complement strand
ATATAGACTGGAAAGAGGCAGGTTTTTTTCCGGTTTTCACTCTCTGTAATGTGCTTGTGTAGTATAACAGGAGAGACTATGTGATGGCAGGGTTTACTGTTTTCAGGAGGATTCTTGCTAAGACTTCGGAGATGGTGAAGCTGCCGTTGTTTTGTTTAATTGTATTCGAAACAGCGATCAGTGCTGATTCAAGGCACTTGCGTGTGCGGAAATTAGTTTCTTTGATCACTAATTGGGCGTCTCTGAATTTCATGAGATGATTGGTGGAATTTCGATGTTGTACACAGGCGTTGTTTAAGTTGTCGTTCCTACATGCGTAAATGTGTTCATTGAGGCGGGTGTCGAGGTTTCTTGCTGTTTCACCTACGTAGATCTTGTCACAGCCTCCACAGGGTATAGTGTAAACTCCTGCATTGACTGGTTCGTGGTGCTTGGGTTTTGTCCTGGTTAGATCCTTTATTGAAGTGGTAGAAGCGATGGCGACTCTGGTGTTAGCTTGTGAAAGTACTTTTGCTTATGTGCTTGAGTGCAGATTCAGGGCCCTCAGTCTCCCCTCATAGGGAAGATTTCTGATACATGGGATCATCTTTGTCATCCTCCTCTGTACGTTTTCCAGTGCATTTATATCCATTCTGTAATACGGTGACCAGAACTGCGCAGCATAATCGAAATGAGGCCTAACCAAGGATATATAGAGTTGAATAACCTGAGGACTTCTATTATTTATACTTCTAGATATGAGGCCAAGGATTCTGTTAGCTTTATTGCGAACACTATTGCACTGTTGTCATGGTTTTAGATTACTGCTAACCAGAACTCCTAAATCCTTTTCGCAATCAGTAGTATTAAGAATTACATAAGTTTATATGTGGCATGATTATTTTCCTGTCCAACATTTAGAACTTTGTATTTGTCAATATTAAACTGCATCTGCCACTTCTCCGACCATTGCATCAGTCTATTCAAATCACTCTGGAGTGCTCTAGTGTCCTCATTAGAATGAATTGGACGGCCTATTTTGGTGTCATCCGCAAATTTGCTTATGTCGCTATTTATTCCCTCATCTATGTCGTTTATGTAAATTGTGAACAACAACGGGCCCAACACTGACCCCTGCGGAACACCGCTTGTGACGTGCCCCATTCTGATTTCTCCCCATTTATGCAAACTCTCTGCTGCCTATTTGACAGCCATGTCTCTACCCAGGAAAAAGTTTCTCCTATTCCCTGTGCCTTAAGTTTCCTTAATAGCCTCTGATGTGGAACTCTATCGAAAGCCTTGCTGACGTCCATATACACAGTATCATATTCATTATCATGATCTACCTCCTCAAACACCTTAGTGAAAAAAGTTAGTAAATTCGTAAGACAGGAACGCCCCTTAGTAAAACCGTGTTGAGATTCATTAATCAATTTGTGCCTATCAAGATGGCTACGAATTGCTTCGGTAATTATTGATTCCATAAATTTTCCCACTATGGAGGTAAGGCTTATTGGTCTATAGTTCGAAGCTAAGGACCTGTCACCTGCCTTGTAAATAGGTATTACATTTGCCATTTTCCACTTATCAGGCACTTTCCAGTTTGTAGTGATATTTGAAAAGATAGCCAAAGTATGCTAAGTTCCTCTTTACTTCATTTAACACCCTTCAAACAGTTTCATCAGGGCCTGGGATTGTGATAGTTTTAGTTTCTCTATATGTCTTAGACCATGTCACTAGTTACCGCCAATCTCACATAGTTAAATATCGTCCTGAGCAATATAACACAAATGCAGTTAAAGTGATCCATTTTTTTTATTGACTACTTTCGCCCACACAGTGGCTTTTTCAGTCACAACAAAACTACCTGGGTTAAGGAAACCGATATTTAGATCCAGCTGAGGTCAGTGAAGAATCTGCAACTATGATGTACCGATGGGTTTATAGAGTCTAAAAACTTGTACTTGGAAAAGGAATTGGATAAGTTGTGACAGACCTCTACAGTGTTCTTATGTGGGATAGAGATGAGAAGTTTCTTGGCAAGTTTCAGCTATGTTTATAAAGCCACTATTCTGTTGAAGTGGTCGGATATTAAAAATCGTCCTGTTCTACATATTCATTTCAGAATTTCGCTCGTATTTTTCGGATAAAAACTGAAAGGAAGTAGTATTGGAAAATTTCCACACATATCCTTATCACTGTCCAGTGATCTATAATGATACTCTAAGGGCCTATCTTGTCCCTAATCATACTTCTGTATACCTGAAAGAACCCTTTTGGGTTATATTCCCAATCCCATTGCACCTTAACCACATAATCCCTTTTGTTTTGCTTATTCATTTTTTTTATTTCTCTCTTTAATTGAATATATTGATTTCTTAACTGCTGCCCCACTTCCCTCTTTTGATACGCCTAAATATGCCTCTCTTTTGTCCATGAGATGTTTAATCCTATTGTTTCATCCATTTGGGATCTTTTTGTTAGATCCAATTTTCCAACTCGAACAAAAGTTGTCTTGCAACTTAAACTATGGCGCTGAATTGTCCATATTGGCAACCAAGATCACCTACCTGACCCATAGTCAGTCATCCCAATTAGCCCACACAGTCAATTTTACAGTCCCATGAAATTTGTCCAAGCGAATGTCTGGCCAGAGATTTAATGCAGTTATCTGGTAATTCCATGATATATTGAAACGAAGTGATTGTGTTCACTTTCCCCTTTTCCCACCCAAGCTCATTAACCTCAAGAGTTATTAATAGTGATTGTTGTAAGAACCAAGTCAAGTAATTGATTCCTCTAGTATGTTCAGTCACAACTGGTCTATAAAGCAATACCTGAAACAGCATCCAGAAATTCACTAGAACTAAAGATTCCTGTCATATGTTCCAATCTAGTGTCAATAAGTTAAAATCCTCCCATTAACATACAACATTTTCATATCTACATGCCTTAAGAATTTCGTCCATAACACTTACTTGCATCTCCCTATCAAGGTTTTGAGGCCTATCAATCACACCCAAAAATTAAATTTGTCCACATCCCTCGAGAAACTGTATTCAAACAGATTCCTGTGTTCAATGTTTCTAATCTATATCATGTCTAAGACAACAATTTTAAATATCTCGACTACATCGCTCACTCCACCACCCGTCCTTTTGCACCCTAATCAGTGTAATAGTTTATAACCCTGGATGTTGCATTCAAGAACATTTCTCTATCTCTCGTGAACAGGTCTCTGTTATACACAATTAATATCTTATTTACCTACTGTTGCAAGTAATCGTAGCTCCTCTTATCTTATTTTTTAGACTCCTACTTTTTGTATAGTAAACCTTAAGGGAGCAAGTCACTCGTTGCCCTCACATCTCTCTTTGTTTGTTGATCAAGTAATAAAAAAATTTTTGCCTTACTAGCAACTTATTTTGAATTTTATTTTTTTTTTATTATCACACCGCCGATTCCCACCAAGACAGGTGGCCCGAAAAAGAAAAAACTTTCACCATCATTCAACTCCATCACTGTCTTCCAGAAGGTGGCTTAACACTACAGTTTTTAAATTGCAACATTAACACCCCTCCTTCAGAGTGCAGGCACTGTACTTCCCATCTCCAGACATCAAGTCCGCCTGCCGGTTTCCCTGAAAATCCCTTCAAATGTTACTTTGCTCACACTCCAACAGCACGTCTCCAAGTATTAAAAACCATTTGTCTCCATTCACTCCTTAAAAACACCTCAACGCATCCTGCTGGAAGTACCAACCCTTCGCACACAACACCGCCTTACCCCCTCCCCTCCAACCCTTCCTAGCCGCCCCGACCCCCCTTCCATCCACCTACAGACTGATACACTCTTGAAGTCATTCTGTTTCGCTCCATTTCTCTCTACAGGTCCGTAACCACCCTCAACAACCCTTCCTCACCCTCTGGACAACAGTTTTTGGTAATCCCGCACCTCCTCCTAACTTTCCAAAACTACGATTCTCTGCAATATTCACACCACACATGCCCCAGAACTGACATCTCCACTGCCTCCAGCCTCTCCTCCTAGCAAACAATCAACACCCCACGCTCACACCATATAAGACGTTGGTAAAACTATACTCCAACATTCCCCTCTTGCCTCCAAACATAGTTCTTTTGTCTCCACAGACTCCTAAAGTGCACCACGCACTCTTTTCCCTCATCAATTCTATGATTTCACCTCATCTTTCATAACCCATCCGCTGACACGGAGTCCCTCTCCTCCCAAATATCTGAATACTTCACCTCCTCCATACTCTCTCCACTCCATTCTGATATTTCATTCTTTCATCACCTAATCTTTTTGTTATCCTCATAACCTTACTCTTCCTTATTCACCTTTAATTTCTCTTTTGCACACCTACCAAATTTCATCCCACCAATCTCCTGCATACTTCTCTCAGAATCTCCAAAGCACATGTTCTCACAAAAGCACTGTGACAACTCCCACGTTGTGTTGATTTTATCTTTTTTACTCCACGCACTCTTGCCAAGACCCCGCATTTAACTTCTCTTACAACCCCATCCAATAAATTTATTAAACAACCACGTACATCACACATTCCTTGCGTAAGCCTACTTTTTCTGGAAAAAATTTTCCCTCTTTTCCTACATACCTAAATTTGAGCCTCACTATCCCGTAAAAACTCTTCCACTGCTTTCTAACCTACCTCCTACACCATACACGTCAACATCTCACATTGCCCCCTATCCACTCTGTCCCTACCCCTTTTCCAAATCATAGAACCACAAAGACCTCTTTAGCCTTAGAAAATACCTGTTCACTTATTTGTTCACTGTAAACACCTGGCCACACACCCCCCTACCTTTCCTAAAGCCTCCTTGTCATCTCTATCCTATTCTCCGTCTTACCTTAATTCTTTTCAATTATAACTCTACCAACAACTTTACCAGGTACACTCACAGACTTATCCCCCAATAAAATTTGCACTCTCGTTTATCCCCTTTGCCTTTATACAAAGGAACTATGCATGCTCGCTGCCCAATCCCTAGGTACCTTACCCTCGTCCAACATTTATTAAAATAATTGCACCTACCACTCCAAACACTATATCCCCACCTCTTTTAACATTTCCTAATCTTTTATCCATCAATCCCGCTGTCGCTTACCCCCTTTCATTTCCTACGCTCACAACTCCCCACACCACAACTGGCTCTTCCTCAATCCTACAAGATTTATTATCTCTTGCCCTATACACGAAATCACAAGCTTCCCTACTTCATCAACAATTAACAATTCCTCAAAATATTCCTTCGCATCTTCCCATACCTCAACCCTCCATTAAATAACTCCCTCTCCTATTTTTAAACTGCAAATCCCTTTGTTCTCTACTTCTTACCTTTGTTAATCTCACTCCAAAACTTAGTCTATTTGCAACAACATTTTTGATAACATCTCACCCACATCTCTCATTTGCTCTCTTTTACATTGCGTCACCACGCTCTTAACTTCTCTCTTTTTCTCCTTATACTCCTCCCTCCTTCTTCACCTTCTACCTTGTAAACTTCTCATATGCTAAATTTTTCCTCCACCTACTACTCTCTTACATCATCATTCCACCAATCGCTCCTCTTCCCTCCCTGCACCCGACTTTCTGTAACCACAAACTTCTCTAACACATCTTTATTTTTGAATATTGTCTTTTAAACATATCCCTGAAGTATCCCGTAATATCTAATGTTTTCAACGCCTAATATGCAGCCTGATTTGTTTCCCACAAACACCCATACCTATATAAGCAATCTGTTTAAAGTCCTAGACAATCATCAATAAACCCCCTAAAATCGAATTGCTAATGCAACCACTCCAAACCCTTGCAATACCTATCACGTTTGCCATAAATTTGTCCCATTATCATGTATGAGATTGCAGTTCCTTGCAGTACCTTCTACCAATTTATACCAATTGCCCAACATCCATTCATTGCCCACTCCCTTTCTAGGCAATGATTGCTACAATAATACTGGATCCCCTCCCTTAACTGACTACTTCTATGGCTGACAATGTACTTATTCAGCGCTCCTGTCTTCCTGCCCTCCCAATGTCATTACCCAGCACTAAAATGCAATGGACTTGTTCCCATTAACCTGACATATAATCCGACCTTCTGATTATGTCACCAAACACCACTCCGAAACACAACCCTCTGTCTGACTTTTCTATCTCGGTTACAAAAAGCACCACGGTCCATTATATCTTACCTGAGATCTCCTACAATTAAAACATTCTTACCTTGATTAGCAGGGGAATCATGTACTCCTTCAACCTCACTAACCAATGAAGTGCACTCGTCCAAGTAAATATTCTTGTAAGTACTTTAGTGTCAGGTACTCATCTGTGAACTGCAGATACTTACTGAATGAGAAATAGATGGTAGCAGTGTAATATACCCATGAAGAACAAGTTGCTATAAGCATCAGTAAGAGAACGGGTGTCCAAGACTGTTCAACTACTACCATGGTTACTATACCACTAATCCTCGTGAACCAACCTCTGTGATGACTGTGAGTCCTACCTGCCACTAGTAACACACCTTTAGACCAGACACAAGGAATTTGTTGATGACGGCAAGGTAAGACATGGATGGTGCACAAAGGCAGGGCTGGTAAGGGTGCAGAGATGGTGTGAGTGGATGGCGGATGTGTAGTGGTGGCAGATGTGGTGGAAAGTGATGGCAGAGATGGTGTATGGGTGGCAGGAGTGTAGTGATGCATTGATGATATGGTGCAGGATTTGTAGTGGATGCAAGGATGGTGGTAGTGGGTGGCAGGGATGGTGGTAGTGATGACAGAGAGTGTTAGTGGTGCAGGGATGGGGTTGTATATCATTGATGTGGTATGGTGCAGAGATGGTGGTATGGGGGCAGGATGGTGTATGAGGTGCAAGAGATGGTGGTAGTGGTGACAGGATGGTGTATGGGTGGCAGAGATGTGGTAAGGTGGCAGTGGATGGTGTAGTGTGGCACAGAGGGTGGTAGGGTGGCAGGATGTGGTAGGGTGCAGAAGATGGTGTAGTGGTACAGATGTGTTGGGTGCAGAGATGGTGGGTAATGGGGTGACGAGGGATGGTAGTGGGTGGCAGGATGTGGAGTGGTGGCAGAGATGTGGAGTGTCAAGGGATTGGTATGGTCAGGATGTGGTAGTGTGGCAGAGATGGGGGTATGGTGCAGAGATATGGTATGGGTGGCAGAGATGGTGGTAGTGGTGACAGGATGGTGGTAGTGGTGGCAAGATGGGGCTATGTGGCAAGAGTAATAGTGGTGGCGAGATGGTGGATGAGGTCAGGATGTGGCAGTGGGTGCAGAGATGGTGGTAGTGGGATGACAGTGGAGGTTTTAGTGGGTGCAAGATGTGGTAGTGGTGACAGGGAAGGTGGTATGTGCAGAGAGGTGGTAGTGGGACAGATGGGTTAGTGGTGGCAAGATGGTGTAGTGGTGACAATGGTGGTATGGTTGGCAGAGAGGTGTAGTGGGTGGCAGGATGGTGATGGTGACAGGATGGGGTATGGTGGCAGAGATGTGTAGTGGTGACGGATGGTGTATGGTTGCAGAATAAAAAATGTTAGTGGGTCAGGATTGGTGGTAGTGGTAAGAGATGTGGAGTGGGTGACAGGTGGGTATGGTGCAAATGGTTAGTGGTGACAGAGGTGGTATGTGGCAGAATGGTAGTGTGATAGGATGTGGAGTGGTCAAGAGGTGTAGTGGTGATCAATGGGGTAGTGGGTGGCAGTGAGATGTGTAGTGGTGGCAAGATTTGGTATGGGGACAGGATGTGGATATGGCAGAGATGTGGTAGTGGTGGCAGAGAGGTGGTAGTGGTGGCAGAGAGTGTAAGTGGTACAGGGAGGTACCACAGTCATAAATGTATCGGATTGAAAACTTAGTATATCCCGATGCGGATTGATGAGGATTCGTACGGTCTTTTGCTGAGCGATTAAAATTGTGCATGCGGAATGCGATATCCAACTACTAAACACAGAAGACAGGTGGTGGTATGGTGCAGGTGTGGTGTAGGGTGGACAGGTGTGGCACAAAACCGGGTGTGTAGTGGTGCAATGTGGTGTAGTGGTGACAGGATGCGGCACAGATAACTGGTTGTAGTGGGTGCAGGTGTGGTGGAGTGGTGACAGGATGTGGCACAAGACGGGTGTGTAGTGGTGCAAGGTGTGGTGGTAGGGGGTGACAGGGGTGTGGTATGGGTGACAGGGGTGTGGTATGGGACAGGATGGTGGGCACTAAGCAGGTGTGGTAGGGTACAGGGATGGTGGGCACACGACGGGTTTGTGGTAGTGGTGGCGATGTGGTGGAGGGTGACAGGTGTGTGGTAAGGGTGACAGGGAAGGAGGCACAGAAGACAGGGGTGGTGTGTGTCATTTCACGGTAGTGGGACAGGGTTGGTGCACAGAAAACAGGGTGGTGTAATGGTGACAGGTTGGTTAGTGTACAGGATGGTGGCACAAGACATTGGTAGTGGTAGCAGGTGTGGTGTTAGTGGGTGACAGTATGTCAGAAACAGGGTGGTGGTAGTGGGTGACGTGTGGCAGTGTAGCAGGTGGGTGAGTTGTACCGGATGGTGCAAGAAGACAGGTGGTGGTAGTGTGACAGGATGGTGGCACAAGGCAGGTGGTGGTATGGGTGCAGTGTGTGGATGGGGGACAGGGATGTCACAGAAGACAGGTGGTGGTATGGGTGGCAGGTGTGGTGTATGGGTGACATGGAGTGGCACAGAAGACAGGGGTGTGATAGTGGTGGCAGGTTGTGGTAGTGTAACAGGGTGTGGCACAAAAACAGGGTGTGGTAGGGGTGGGCAGGTGTTTTGGTATTGTGACAGGATGTGCACAGAAACAGGGTGTGTATGGGTGGCAGGGTATGTGGTAGTGGGTGGCAGTTGGTGTTAGTGGTGACAGGGATGGTGGCACAAGACAGGGTGGTGTATGTGGCAGGTGTTGTGGTAGTGTACAGGACGTGGCACAGAAGACAGGGTGGTTTAGTTGGCAGGTGTAGTGGTAGTGGGTAACAGGATGGGCCCCAAACAGGGTTGTTATGGTGCAGGTGTGGTGGTATGGGTAACGAGGGGTGGTGGCACAAACAGTGTGTAGAGGGGCAGGTGTATGGTATGGGTGACAGATGAGGCACAAACAGTGTGGTAGTGTGCAGGTGTGGTGGTAGGGTGACTGGTTGGTGGCACAGAAGACGGTGGTGTGGAGTGGTGCAGTGTGGTGGTAGTGGTGGCAGGTGTGGTGTAGTGGTGCATGTTGTGTGGTAGTGGGTGACAGGTCGTGGCACAGAAGACAATGGTGGTGGTAGTGGGTGTCAGTGTGGTGTAGTGGCAGGTGTGATGTATGTGACAAGGGCAGTGGCACCAAGACAGGGTGGGGATAGTGGGGGCAAGTAAGGTGTAGTTGGAGCAGTTGTGGTGTAGTGGGTGGACAGGGATGTGCACAAGACAGGAGGTGTATGGTGCAGTGTGTGGTATGGGTGACCGGATTGCACAGAAGACAGGGGGTGTTAGTGTGGCAGGTGTGGTGTTATGGCACAAAACAGGGTGTGTAGTGGTGGCAGGTGGGTGGTATTGGGTGCAGGGATCGTGCACTGAAACAGGGTGTGGAGTTGTGCAGGGTGGGGTAGTGGGTGCAGGGTGATGTAGTGTGACAGGGATGTGTGGCACAGCAGTGTGGTAATGGTGCATTGGGAGGTGACAGGATGTGGCAACAGAAGACAGGGGTGGTGAGTGGGTGGCAGCGTGGTGTAAGTGGTGACTGGGGTGGTGCATGTTACAAAAAATAACCGCGATTGCTTAAAGCTTTAGAGATCTCCAGTGAATACAAAAGAACTGCCCTTCTACATCGCAGCCTGTTACTGTTTTCTAACAATAGTTAGTATCCTTGTCCAATTATCCATTAATATTCAGTATGGTTCAATAGTGCTTTAGATTACAAACTGTAGCTACTAACTAAGAATTAAAAATTTTAATATATTTTATAAGTCTATAATTGTCTAGAGTAAATTATCAAAGTAAATTAAATCACAGCAATCAAATAAAATACATCTTCTCGAGTTCATATTATGTCGAAAGCACATATCCACTATTTAAAGTCTTAAAGTACCGTCTGTACATTAACATTAATAAGATAATTAAAAAATATGTACAAGGTGTGGCTGCTGTAAGGCTCATAATATCGTTAGCTAATTCCAAAGACTCGAATAAACTAAACAAGTACTGACAAGGCTCAAATAAACCTAACTTCTTGACCGATGCAACTCGAACAGTCTGCTTGAACATCAAAATCTAAGCCCAATAGCATGCAATATCATGCGACTGAACACAGATAGAACCTGGAAATAATATATTCGACACAAATAAGGGACCATCAGCTGATCCTCCACAAAGTTACAAAACTCCCATAATACTAAATCTTCTTCAGCATAGAAAACCTCGATTGTGACAATGCCCAAAACCATAGCAAAATTAGTCAGAAGCTATACTAAGGAAACTGAGATGTTTAGAGTGTCTATGGTACCACAACATCAGTACAACTCGAAAATCACAAATCTTACAATGTTCAGTGAACAAAGTTCTACAGAACTAACAAGAATAATGAGACAACATTCTGTCAACCACCAACGAGTCCCAGCAACGCAGACAGACAACTGTCCAACCAGCAACGATCTCCATCAACTGTCAACAGACAAGCTGTCCTATCCCAAGCAAGCGAGTCTCCACATACTCAGACAGCAACTGTCCAACCACAAGCGAATCTCTACAGACTTATCAGACTGAGAAGCTTCCGACGCACAACGAGTCTCCACAACGGACAATTTCACGAAAGTGAGGACACCCCCCCCTCGATCACAGTGATACTACGTGACAACTGCGCCAGAAGCCGCATATAACACGACAAGCAAATTTACAGTATTTGACAATCAACCTAACTGACCCATTTTTATATACATCCTAACAACATAAGCAATTTACAATATAATAGTCAAATAATAATATTAAACCCCATACATTTACGATTTAGCTATCATCTCAATAAACAATAAACAATTAAATGAAAAATAATATACCATTACATATATCATAATCATGTAACCCATTCAGGTTTGCAACACCCCCCCCAACACGAAGAGAGGTCGCAACGAGGAGTTCATTGTCTTTCACATATTTCTGATCACTCATATCAATACAATTATCATTATCAATTAAACGAGTCCTCTCTTTGTGCCAAGCACCCTAAACAATTTCACACGTCCGTCACGAGGATATGCCCCTAGTACAGGCAGTACACATATCGTATATCTTCATACTCGTTATATACATCATATCGGAACAGATATAGTAACGAGCAGCACGAGGCTCGATCATAGTAGAGGAACTGCATTCCTCTCTAAAGTATGTTGTGGAATGCTAGGCAGTATGACTGGCATCTGAGAAATAAAACAGCTTAAGGTGTGTAGTGAGAGGGGGGTCTTGCGGCAGGACAGTGTTGCGTCACGCGCAGCTACATCACCCCCCCACACTACCACTCAACCACTCACTGTGTCTCCTCCTCACACATTACTGTGAATCTAAAATATAATAATTAACATGACATGAGTATATATAGTTAAATAGGGCTGGAGGGATTAAGTTACTTACGATTTTGACATAGCAAGTAACAAAACGTATTTGGCATAAAAATACGTAAATTTTAAATGAAGTGCCCCAATACTCGCAAAATGTTCAAAGACAACCACAAAATTTTTTTTTCTAATACTAATTCTTCTGGTGTCGTTTTGAGCTTAGATGAAAGTACAGATAGGATGGAGATTATCATGGATTGAATTGTGGAAGCAGCACAGCACCCACTCATAGCAACTCGCATCTATATGTAAAAAAATGGACAGATTGAATTGAGTCTCTCAACACAAGAGCAAGGAAAGCAGGCGCTCAAACCTTTGAACGATCGAAACAATCTCTATCCAGGTGAACTACTGTTGGGGCATGTGTGGGGGGTGGGCTACATAACAATAGTATGTGAGTGAGGTGTGGTGCTGCTTGCCTGTCACTTGACACACGTTCCGACGTCCGCACATGATCACTACTGGACCTTCATCTTTGCCCAAGTAATATGTTTGCCAGTTTACCGAGTGTCTCTTGACACACCAAATTCCTCCTATGGACTATGTGAGCAAAAACAATGCTTGTTCACGAAATGTAACTGGTAACACTACGAGATTCTTGACTGTGGTTGGAAACACTACTCACTGACAACTGCTGTATTTTTCTCCATCAGTACAACCGTACTTAATATGTAACAATTATCGAATCCTTGCTTCACTCTCAGTAACTGCTATATCTCTCATCTTTCAGTGACTGATCACAAACTGAATCCTTGATTAAATCATCATGAGGTAAAAAATTAACGTCAGTGTTCCCTGACTAGTTGGATACCGGGGAGTCATGTTAAGATTGCCTGGGCGAAGACGTCACTAAACAAAATATTCATCCCATAGTCATTGCATCAACTACTCAACATGAATAAGGAGGGGTTGTTATCTTTTGACAAGCTCTAGTAATTGCGCTGAAAATAAAATAGGTGTTCTCTCTACTAGCTTCAATGCATAATTATCATCAGTGGTATTAACAATCCAAGTGGTGTCTTACATATACCAGCATGAAGATATCGTTCCCAATCAACAAGTCCACTGACCTGAATGGAAATACTCCACTGGAGATACCCACTGAAATATAAACCATAAAATAGCGTGTTTCAATATAAACTTTGTGCAAGCACTTTTTATAACACCCCTCCATAGCTTCTAACAATACATCTATCTTGCAATAGTATCGCAGTTATGGCAGTTACATCTTCTCGTAAAGGTAATAACTACCATGTCTCTGAAAGAAATTATCTCAGTTAATATGTAATCGTCAATCCGACATTATCTCTCAAAAGTAAGACTCATCGCGAACAATCTTATTTCGTCAGATACATTTCTGACGCTACATCTATCTGAGTAACATATCTAAAACAGAGATCAAGAATTGCTAGATTTAGTTCTTGTTCATCGGCAGAGATTCGACTTGATGGGGGCCCAGCCGCACGACTGTTCTCGATCTATTTCTAACTTATAGCAAATACCTCTAGTATGTTCGATGAAAAAAATATTTGGTGTCTTTCAGTTTCATGTACAGAATGCTGAATGAATTGGTTTGACCCCCGGCTGTCGCAGTATTTACTTTTTAAACTCGCTTGTTTCCGTGACCCATATCCAAACGAGAAATTAAACGACTCCCGTACTTTCCTACTTTAAAATATTTTCTAAAGACAAAATACATTGACAGAAATACAAAAGGGAATAAAACAACACACAAACATATGTATGTATATTGTATATATATATATATAAATATATATATATATATATATAATAAATATATATTATATATTATATATATAATATATACTGAACATAATGAAAAAATAGAAGGTTTAATTTTTTCTCTGTATATAATATAACAATGAAAAATTGTTAAATGATGAAAGCTTGTGTTATTTCCCATCTTGATTCTCATTGCGGTCTCACAACAAAAATCATGAGATGTTTTTAATCTCCACTAATAAGTATACCTGTATCACAGAGAGTGAAGTACACACACACACACACACACACACACTAACACACAACAACACACACACACACACACACACACACACACACACACAACACACACACACACACACATAAATTGCTTCCATAAATATTAATTTCATATAATATACAGTTGTGTTTGTTGCTGATTCACCGCCCCAGCGAGTGTGTGTGTTTGTGTGTGTGTTGTGTTGTGTGTGTGTGTGGGTGATTTGTGTGTGTTGTGTTTGTTTGTTTGTGTTTGTGTGTGTTGTGGTTTTGTGTGTGTGTGTGTGTGTGTGTGTTGTTGTTGTTTGGGTGGAGTGTTGTGGTGTGTGTTGTTGTTTGTTGTGGGTTTGTGTTGTTGTGTGTTGTGTGTGTGGTAGTTGTGTGTTGTGGGTTGTGTGTTTGTGGTGGTGTTGTGTGTGGGTTGTTTTGCGCGCTGTGTGTGTGTGTGTGTTTCTTGTTTGTGTGTTGTGTTGTGTTGTGTGTGTTGTTGTGTGTTGTGTGTGTGTGTTGTGTGCCGCGTGGGTGTGTTTGTGTTGGCGTGTGTGGTGTGTGGTTGTTGGTGTGTGTTGTGTGTGTGTGTGTTGTGTTGCGCGCGTGTGTGTGTTTTGTTTGTGCTTGTGGTGTGGTTGTGTGTTGTGGTGTGGTGTGTGGTGTGGTGTTTGTGTGTGTTCTGTGTTTGGTGTTCTCACCTATGGTACTCACCTATTTTGTTGTTGCGGTCGAGTCCCGAGATCAGGCCCCGTCTCGTTCACTGATCGCTACTAGGTCACTCTCCCTGACCGGAGCTTTATCATACCTCTGCTTAAAGCTATGATGATCCTGCCTCCACTACATCGCTTCCCAAACATTCCTCTACGAATACTCTGTGCTGAAAAATACTTCCTAACATCCCTGTGATTCATCAGTGTCCTTTAGGCTTCCACTGTGTCCCCTATGTTACGGTGTCCATCTCTGGAACATCCGTACTTGTCCACCTTTCAATTCCTCTCATTGATTTGTATGTTGTTATCATGTCCCCCCTATCTCTCCTGTCCTCCTCTGTCGTCCAGTTGATTTCCCTTAACCACTCCCGCAGACAACCACCTCTTAGCTCTGGACTACCCCCCTCCTTGTTTGCAACCCTTTGCACTTTCTCTAGTTTTCTTTACTGCTTGGCTAGTGTGGGTTCCAAAGTGTGGGTGAACTGGTGCCGCATACTTCAAGATGGTGTGTTGTGTGTGTGTGTGTGGGTTTTTTGTGCCGCGCTTGTGTGTGCCGTGGTTGTGTGGCGTGGGTGGTTTTGGGGGTGTGTGTATGTGTGAACCTCCCCCCTTTCTGTTTTTTTTCCTAAAAACGAGCATGGAACAATCCCAGGCAAACCAACTCCTCAGTGATGAAAATGCCAGATCCATCCACTGTGATGTATATTAGCAGTACCTTCAAGCAGCAACATCCTGGTGACCAGGCTAGCGCCGACGAGCCTGACCCACGCTGGGATCCGAAGTAAAGACTCAATCACCGAAAACTCATCAAATGTATAACAAAGGATGAATAATAATGACACTCATACCTTTCAGTGAAAGAAACACAATCACTCGCGTTTGAAACTCGTATAACCACTGAAGAAGCACCATTCTGCTGCTTCTCACTTATTTGTGTTCTTACCTCTACGATATATTGTATAGACGGCGCCTTTCAAGGATGCAGGATGTAGCTGCCTTATGTACCCACAACAAATAACAAAACAATGTCAAACGGTGCAACACTTGCAATGTCTCTCGGAACAGAGCTGAGAAGAGAGAGAAGATGATATTGTATTCATATTACTTTAGTGTCAGTTGGTCATTCTGTTACACCAAGATAACGATTCTGGTAGTTACTTTACTTTAGTTCCAGTGTCATTCTGTATGACTACCAGATAACTATACATGGTAGTGACTTAGTGTCAGTGTCATCCTGTTACTAAAGAACAAAGAAAGAAGGAACACTGCAGCAGGCCTACTGAACCCATGCAAGCATCAATACCCCCCCGGATTAACCCAATGACCCAAACAGTCAGGTCACTGTCCAATAAGGAAGACACGGCGTCCAGACCTAGTACATCAAGCTATCAGTCCCAACTCAAAATACCCACTCCACACCCACTCATGTATTCTCTAACCTATTTTTTAAAACCACCAGACTTTTTAGCCTCTATACTGTACTTGATTAGTTACCACTCATCCCCGACAACGCTATTACCAATCCAGTGCGTTTCCTATATCCTTCCTGAATCTAAATTTTTCCAAATTGAAATCATTGCTGCGAGTCCTGTCTGGCCAAAATTTTTCAGCGCGCTATTTTACATCCTGTTTATTTATTCCTGTTTTCCATTTATACACCTCCGAATCATATCCCCCCTAATTCTAACGCCTTTCTAGAGATGAAATAAAAGGACACAAGTGCAACAAATGTGACAATTATTGTGCAAACGTTCGCTCTCCAGAACCTTTTATCAAGCCTTACAAACAATACAATGGACACAGAGTAGATAAAGGATCTATGAGTGCAATACTATGAGGTACCTTTATCAGTTCCAACTAGGTTTAAATATTTGTAGTAGTAGTAGATAGTAGTATATATATAACAAAAATATACAAATGGAAGAGCAAATAATCGTACTGAGTAAAAAGGATATAAAAGCTGATTACTTTGGTAAAACATAAAAATAGTTGGACAAATATAGACTGAAAGGCAGGTTTTTTTCCGGTTTTCCACTCTCTTAATGTTCTGTGTAGTATAACAAGGAAAAAAAAAAAAAGAAAAGACTAAGTGATGGCAGGGTTTACTGTTTCAGGAGGATTCGTCTAAGACTTCGGAGATGTAAGCTCCGTGTTTTGTTTAATTGTATTCGAAACACGATCAGTGCTGATTCAAGGCACTGCGGTGTGCGGAAATTAGTTTCTCTTACACTAATTGGGCGTCTCTGAATTCCATGAAATATGGGTGAATTTCGATTGTTGTACACACGGTTTTGTTTAAGTTGTCGTTCCTACAGCTAAATGTGTTCAATGAGGCGGTCGAGTTCTTGCTGTTCACCTCACGTAGATCATGTCACAGCCTCCACAGGGTATAGTGTTCGTTCGAAAGGGAAAACTCGATTGTGACAATGCACAGAAACCATTTAAACAAAATTAGGTCAAAATTTTGAAAGGACCGAGAGTTTGAGTGTCTATGGACAAAACCCTCAGTACAACGTCGAAAATCACAAATCTTTACAATTTCTGTGAACAAAGTTCTACAGAAAAACAAGAATAATGAGACAGACAATCGCCCAACCCCAAAGGGTCCCCCGCAACCAGACAGACAATTTCCCAAACCCAGAAAAGGAGCCCCCCCGCGAGGTCAGACAGACAAGTGTCCAACCGGGCAAGCGAGTCCCCGCGGGATCAACAGAAAAGTGTCCAACCAGCAAGCGAGCTCTGAAATTCGACAGACAGTGTCCACCAGCAAGCGAGTCTCCAGCAATAAAAAATTTTCACGAGAGGTGGGACACCCCCCCCCCGATCACGGAAGCTACGTGGCAATGCAGCTCAGAACCGGCAGTATAAGAGCGACAAGCGTAATTACGTTTTTAAAACAACCCAATGGCACTTTTTTATTACATCCTAAAACAAAGCTAAATAACAATATAATAGCAAATAAAATATAAAATCATACATTTACGATTTTTGCTATCATCGGGAAATATAAGCAATATAAAATTAATGAAAAATAAAATACATTACATATAACATAATCATTTAACCCCTTCAGGGGTTTTCACATGGGACAAAAAGGGGTGGTGGATGGGGGGCAGGTGGGGTGGTAGTGGGTGGAGGGATCGTGGCACAGAAACGGGGTGGTGGGAGTGGGTGGCAGGGGGTTAGTGGGTGGCAGGGGTGATGGTAGTGGTGACGGGATGGTGGCACAAGGCAGGGGGTGTGGTGTGGGGGGAGGTGTGGTGGTAGTGGGTGACGGGGTGGTGGAAGAAACGGGGGGGGTGGTAGTGGGTGGCAGGGGTGGTGGGATTGGGTGGCAGGGGTGATGGTGTGGGTGACAGGATGGTGGCACAAAACAGGGGTGGTGGTAGTGGGTGGCAGGTTGGGGGTATGGTGGCAGGTGTGTGTGTGGTGACAGGGATGGTGGCACAAGACAGGGGTGGTGGTAGTGGGTGGCAGGTGTGGTGGTAGTGGGTGACAGGGATGGTGGCACAAAACAGGGGTGGTGGTAGTGGGTGGCAGGTGTGGTGGTAGTGGGTGACAGGGATCGTGGCACAGAAGACAGGGGTGGTGGTAGTGGGTGGCAGGTGTGGTGGTAGTGGGTGGCAGGTGTGATGGTAGTGGGTGACAGGGATGGTGGCACAAGACAGGGGTGGTGGTAGTGGGTGGCAGGTATGGTGGTAGTGGGTGGCAGGTGTGGTGGTAGTGGGTGACAGGGATGGTGGCACAAGACAGGGGTGGTGGGTAGTGGGTTTGGGAGGGATGGTGGTAGTGGGTGGCAGGTGTGGTGTAGTGGGTGACAGGGATGGTGGCACAAGACAGGGGGGGTGGTAGTGGGGGTGGGGAGGTTGGGGGTAGTGGGTGACAGGGTGGTGGCACAAAGAAGGGTGTGGGTAGGGGTGGCAGGTTGGTGGTAGTGGGTGGCAGGTGTGGTGGTAGTGGGTGACAGGGATGGTGGCACAAGACAGGGGTGGTGGTAGTGGGTGGCAGGTGTGGTGGTAGTGGGTGACAGGGATGGTGGCACAGAAGACAGGGGTGGTGGTAGTGGGTGGCAGGTGTGTTGGGTAGTGGGTGGCAGGTGGTGGTAGTGGGTGACAGGGTTCGTGGCACAGAAGACAGGGGTGGTGGTGTGGGTGGCAGGTGTGGTGGGAGTGGGTGGCAGGTGTTTATGGTAGTGGGTGACAGGGATGGGGCACAAAGGGCAGGGGTGTGGTAGTGGGTGGCAGGTATGGTGGTAGTGGGTGGCAGGTGTGGTTTGGGAGTGGGTGACAGGGATGGGGGAAAAAGACAGGGGTGGTGGTAAATGGGGTGGCAGGTGTGTGGTGGTAGTGGGTGACAGGGATGGTGGCACAGAAGGACAGGGGTGGTGGTAGTGGGTGGCAGGGTGGTGGTAGTGGGTGATGGGGGGTGGCACAAAACAGGGGTGGTGGGAGTGGGTGGCAGTGTGTGGTGGTAATGGGTGGGAGGTTTTTGGTGGTAGTGGGGTTGACAGGGATGGTGGCACAGAAGAAGGGGTGGTGGTAGTGGGTGGCAGGTTTTGGGGGGGTAGTGGGTGACAGGGATTGGTGGCACAAGACAGGGTGGTGGTAGTGGGTGGCAGGTGTGGTGGTAGTGGGTGACAGGGATGGTGGCACAGAAGACAGGGGTGGTGGTAGTGGGTGGCAGGTGTAGTGGTAGTGGGTGACAGGGATGGTGGCACAGAAGACAGGGGGGGGTTGGTAGTGGGTGGCAGGTTGTGGTGGTAGTGAGGTGGCAGGGAGGTGGCACAGAAGACAGGGGTGGTGGTAGTGAGTGGCAGGTGTGGTGGTATTGGCAGGTGTGGTATTAGTGGGTGGCAGCATGGAGAGGTGGTAGCAGTGGGTAGCAGAAAGGGTGGCAGCAGTGGGTGGCAGCATGGAGGGATGGCAGCAAAGGGTGGCAGCATGGAGGGGTGGCTGCAGGGGTGGGACTAAGTAAGGGTCGTCAACACTCAGTCAACCTTATCTAAGCACCTTCTCCACCTCCTTCAACTTAGTTACTGATGCTCCATTACACCCAGTTAATGGCAGAGTTTACTGGTGCATGGGTGGTGATGGCTCACGGGGTGGTGCTGGTGATGGCTAACATGGGAGGTGATGGCTCACGGGGATGGAGGTGGTGATGGCTCACGTGGGTGGTGGTGACAGCTTACTTGGTGGTGGTGATGGCACACGTGGGTGGTGATGGCTCACGTAGGTGGTGCTGATGGCTCACGTAGGTGGTGGTGATGGCTCACGTGGGTGGTGGTGACAGCTTACTTGATGGTGGTGATGGCTCACGGGGATGGAGGTGGTGATGGCTCACGTGGGTGGTGGTGACAGCTTACTTGATGGTGGTGATGGCTCACGTAGGTGATGATGGCTAACATGGGTGGTGATGGCTCACGTGGGTGGTGATGGCTAACGTGGGTGGTGATGGCTCACGTAGGTGGTGGTGATGGCTCACGTGGGTGGTGATGGCTCACGTAGGTGGTGGTGATGGCTCACGTAGGTGGTGGTGATGGCTCACGTGGGTGGTGTTGGTTTCACGTGGTGGTGTTGGGGGGGTGGTAACGTGGGTGGTGATGGTTCACGTGGGTGGTGGGTGGTGATGGCTAACATGGGTGGTGATGGTTCACGGGGGTGGTGATGGTTCACGTGGGTGGTGATGGCTAACATGGGTGGTGTTGGTTCACGTGGGTGGTGGTGATGGCTAACGTGGGTGGTGATGGTACACGTGGGTAGTGGTGGTGATGGCTAACATGGGTGGAGATGGTTCACGTGTGTGGTGGTGATGGTGATGGATAACGTGGGTGGTGATGGTTCACGTGGGTGGTGGTGGTGATGGCTCACGTGAGTGGTGATGGTTCACGTGGGTGGTGATGGCTCATGTGGGTGGTGGTTCACGTGGGTGGTGATGGCTCACTTGGATTGTGGTGGCTCACGTGGGTGGTGATGGTTCACGTGGGTGGTTATGGTTCACGTGGGTGGTGATGGCTCACGTGCGTGGTGGTTCACGTGGGTGGTGATGGTTCACGTGGGTGGTGAAGGCTCACGTGGGTGGTGGTTCACGTGTGTGGTGATGGCTCACGTGCGTGGTGGTTCACGTGGGTGGTGATGGTTCACGTGGGTGGTGATGGCTCACGTGGGTGGTGGTTCACGTGCGTGTTGATGGCTCACGTGGGTGGTGATGGATAACGTGGGTGGTGATGGTTCACGTGGGTGATGGTTCACGTGCGTGTTGATGGCTCACGTGGGTGATGGATAACGTGGGTGATGATGACTAACGTGGGTGGTGATGGTTCACGTGGGTGGTGATGGCTAACGTGGGTAGTGATGGCTCACGTGGGTGGTGGTGGTGATGGTTAACGTGGGTGATGATGGCTCTCGTGGGTGGTGATGGTTCACTTGGGTGGTGATGGTTCACGTGCGTGTTGATGGTTCACGTGGGTGGTGATGGTTCACATGGGTGGTGATTCACGTAGATGGTGATGGTTCACGTGGGTGGTGATGGTTAACGTGGGTGGTGATGGCTCACGTAGGTGGTGGTGGTGATGGTTAACGTGGGTGGTGATGGTTCTCGTGGGTGGTGGTGGTGATGGCTAATGTGGTTGGTGATGGTTCACGTTTGTGGTGATGGTTCACGTGAGTGGGGATGTCTCACGTTGGTGGTGATGGTTCACGTGTGTGATGGTTCACGTGGGTGGGGATGGCTCACGTGGGTGGTGATGGTTCACGTGGGTGGTGATAGTTCACGTGGGTGATGGTTCACGTGGGTAGTAATGGCTAACGTGTGTGATGTTTCACGTGGGTGGTGATGGTTCACGTGGTTGGTGATGGCTCACGTGGGTGGTGATGGTTCACGTGGGTGGTGATCGCTCACGTGATTGGTGATGGTTCACGTGGGTGGTGATGATTCACGTGGGTGGTGATGGTTCACGTGGGTGGTGATGGTCCACGTGGGTGGTGATGGTTCACGTGGGTGATGATTCACGTGGGTGGTGATGGCTCACGTGGGTGGTGATGGTTCACGTGAGTGGTGATGATTCACGTGGGTGGTGATGGTTCACGTGGGTGGTGATGGCTCACGTGGGTGGTGATGGTTCACGTGGGTGGTGATGGCTCACGTGGGTGGTGATGATTCACGTGGTTGGTGATGGTTCACGTGGGTGGTGATGGCTCACGTGGGTGGTGATGGTTCACGTGGGTGGTGATGGTTCACTTGGGTGGTGATGGCTCACGTGGGTGGTGATGGTTCACTTGGGTGGTGTTGGTTCACGTGGGTGGTGATGGCTCACGTGGGTGGTGTTGGTTCACTTGGGTGGTGATGGCTCACGTGGGTGGTGATGGTTCACTTGGGTGGTGATGGCTCACGTGGGTGGTGATGGTTCACTTGGGTGGTGATGGCTCACGTGGGTGGTGATGGTTCACTTGGATGGTGATGGCTCACGTGGGTGGTGATGGTTCACTTGGGTGATGATGGATCACGTGGGTTACGAAAAACGCTATTCTAAAAGCTTAGAGATCTCCAGTGAATACTAGAAAGGACTGCCCTTCTAGCATCCAGCCTGTTACTGGGTTTTCGTAACAATTAGTCGGTATCCTGGTCCAATTATCCATTAGAATTCAATAAGAATAAATAGTGCTTCAGGATTACAACTGGTAGGCTACTAACTAGAGAAATTAAAATTTAATAAATTTATTAATTTAGTTGTCTATGCGTATATCAAATTAAATTAAATTAATCACAATAATCAAAATAATATTAATCACTTCTCTCGTGTACAGTATTATTGTGCTGAAAGCACATATCACATTTATAATTCTTAAGTACTGTCTGGTATATTAACATTTAATAATACAATATACAAATAAGTGTGTGTATGTGTGTAAGTGCTGTAAGTAGTTCGCTATGTCTCACGACTCGACTAGACTTAAACAAGTGACTGACAAAGTCCTCAAATAAACTAACTTCTTGACCAACTGGCAATCAGAACAGTCTGCTTGAACAACAAAAAGAATGCTAAGCCCAATAGGAATATAACAAGCAACTGCGACACAGAATCAGGAACAAGGAGATAATATAACGACAATAAGTAGAGACCATCAGCAGATCCTCCACAAAAGTCACAAAACTCCCATACTACTGAATCTAAGTTCAGCATAAGAAAATCACCGACTGTGATAGTACACAGATACCAATACAAATTAGGTCAGAAGCTACAGCTCAGGACCTGAGTTGCTCAGAGTGTCTAGGCGACACACAACCTCAGTACAACGTCGAAAATCACTAAGTCTATACAGTGTTCTGTGAACAGAGTCTCCAGAACTAACAATAATAATAAGACAGAGATAATCTTCCAACAACGGCTCTGGTGGCCTGGTGGTTAACGCTCTCGCTTCACACGGTGAGGGCCTGGGTTCGATTCCCAGCCAGAGTAGAAACATTGGACGTGTTTCTTTCCACCTGTTGTCTATGTTCCCCATCAGTAAAATGGGTACCTGGGTGTTAGTTGACTGGTGTGTCGTCGCATCCTGGGACACTGACCTAAGGAGGCCTGGTCACAGACCGGGCCGCGGGGGCGTTGACCCCCGGAACTCTCTCCAGATAAACTCCAGATAAGGGAGATTTAGGCACTTGTCAGGAATATGTCCAACCACCAAGAGAGTCTAGACCAGACTGAATACTTCAGGCGAGGTGTGATCACCCCCCCCTCCCCTATCACGTGATAGCTCCGCAGACAGTTACTGCCCTACAACAGAAGCTGGCAGAGTAACGAGTCACAAGCGATAATTACAGTAGTTAGACAATCAAGACTTGAACTATGAACTCATAATAATATGTTACATCTTACCTAACAAAAGTAACTAAGTCAAATAATAATATAAAGCAGTATATTCACGATTTAGCTATTATCGCAAATATAAGCAATATAAAATTATATGAAAAGGTAATATGCATTGTATGTATATACATCATATACATTGTAACCCATTCAGGGGTTGCAACCCCCCCCTCCCCAACACGACAAACGGTCGCACTAGGAGTTGTGTTAATGTCTTTCACATTATTACTGATTACTCATGTCACATTACTAACAGTTTAATAAAAAAAATGAATGAGAGTCAATCTTGTGCCAAGCACTTTTATAATTTCACGGTGTCTATATCACTAAGTTATGCCCCTAGTACTAGGGCAGTACACAGTATCGTATCTCTGCATACTCGTGGTTATGTACATCAGTGTAGAGACAGGATAGCGCAGACAAGCCTGACACGTTGAGGCTCGATCATAGTAGTGTAGACTGCATAATAGTCTTGTGCTATAGACAGGAGATGGCATTCCACTCTTAAGTAGTGGTAGTGGAATGCTATGCAGTATGGACCTCTGAGTATGAAACAGCTTAAGGTGTGTAGTGAGGGGGGTTGTCTGCGGCAGGACAGTGTTCAGTCACGCAGTACATCGCCCACACCACACTACAAACTCATCACTCAGCTTCTGTCTCCTCCCACACACATATCATCACTACTGTAAATATATAAATAGATTAATTAGACATGAGTATATATAGTTAATATGGGCTGGAGGGATTAAGTTACTCTACTGAATTTGACATAGCAAGTAACAAAAGGTATTTGGGCATAAAATTACGTTAATTTTAAATGACGAAGTGCCCAAATACACGTCAAAATGTTCAAAGGACACCACAAGAGCTAGAGCCTCTTTCTCAATATTGGCATAATTTTTCTGGTGTCGTTTAAGCTTAGATGAATAGTAACATATAGAATGGAGAATATCAATGGATGTTGACTGTTGGAGCAGCACAACACCCACTGCATAACCACTCGCCTCTATATGTAAAAAGGGAAGATTGAAATTAGGACTCAACACTGGAGCAGAGGAAAGCAAATGTTTCAACCTTTTGAACAAATCTGAACAATCATTAGTCCAGATGAACTGAACTTTGCTACTAGAGAACATAGTGAGAGGTGTAGGTGGAGGTGTGTGTGCTGGCTTGCCTGTCACTTGACACACGTGGCAATGTCGCACATGATCAGCTACTGTTTCCTTCATTTTAGGCCAAGTAAAATGTTTTGCCAGTTTACCGAGTGTCTTCTTGACACCCAAATGTCCTCCTATGGGACTATTGTGAGCAAAATCAATGGCTTGTTCACGAAATGTAACTGGTAACACTACGAGATGCTTGACTGTGGTGGAAACACTATCAGCTGACAACTTACATGTATTTTTCTCCATCAGTACACCGTTACTATAATAGTAACAATTATCGAGATCCTTTGCTTCACTCTCAGTAACTGCTATATCTCTCAGTTTTTCCAGTGACTGATCAACAAACTGATCCTTGATTAAATCATCATGAGTTAGAAATTTAACGTAAGGTGTGTCCTGACTAGGTTGATGACACGGGGGAGTTGGTGTTAATGATCCTGGGCGCAGAGCATCACTAAACAACATATTCAAGCCCAAATCATTGTCATCCACTAACTCAACAGGAGACAAGGATGGTTGTTGTATCATCACACATAGCTCTAGTAATTGCGCTGAGAGGAAATAAAATAGGCTTCTCTCTACAAGCTTCAATGGCATAATTATCATCAGTGTTATTATCAATCACAAGTGGTTCCTTACATATACCAGCATGAAGGATATTGTTCCCTATCAACAAGTCCACTGACCTGATGGGAAATACACCACTGTATATAACCACTGAAATATAACCAGTATAATAGCTTGTTTCAATGTAAACTTTGTGCAGAGGTACTTTTATAACAGCCCTTCCATAGGCTTCTAACAATACATCTATCTTGCAATAGGTATACATCTTCTCTTAATAATGTGAGATAACTGCCAGTGTCTCTGAAAGTAATTATCTCAGTTAGATGTGATTCGTCAAATCCTACTTTACCTCTCGAAAAGTAAGGACTCATCGCTGAACGAATCTTTTCGTCAGATACACTTTCTGACGCTAGTCATCTATCCTGAGTAACATTATCTAAAACAGTAGGATCAGAGGTATTACTAGGATTTTGGTGCCTTTGTTGCTCGGAAGAGGATACAACTTGAGTGGGGGCGCCAGCCGCACGACTGCTTCTCGTATCTCTAACTTATAGCAGTACTCTCTAGCATGTCCTTTTCTGTTACAGTAGGTACATTTAACTTTCTTCTCGATATCAGATTTCTGTCTAGCCACAGAGACAGATTCAGGATTGTGAGTTGTCCTGGTAAAGGTACGAGAAGTTACAGTAGCAGATACATCAGGCCGGCAATGAGCAGCTGATTTAGGTTGCCAACTTCTAGGACAATTTTTAGTTACCTTGTTTCTCTGTGTTTTAGTATGTTCAAGTTTGTGAGAAATCTCGTAATTGTCTGCTAATGCTGCAGTTTCCAGAATATCCGAGGTAGTATGATCGATCAGATATTCTTGTATGTCAACAAACATACAGTTGTTAAACTCTTCGTGTAGTAACAACTGAACAAGGCTGTTGTAGTTGTTACTCTTGGCAGACCTACACCACCTCTCAAATGCAACTTTTTTCTCACGAGCAAACTCTACACAAGTTTGATCTTACCGTCATTGTAACGTATGAAATGCACGTTGATAACTTACAGGCAACAAGTTATATGTCTCTAGAATAGTTTGTTTGACAGCGTCATAACTAATGTACTTGGCAAATGGTAAAGTATTTGAGCTCTTCCTGTCAAAGCTGTGTGCAACAAGGTAGTCCAGTGCTTATGTGGCCAGTTCATAGCACGTGCCTGGTTCTCAAACACATCAAAATAGATGTCGAAGTCACTTTCAAAAAAATTAGGAACCATTGATGCAGCTTTCTGCACATTAAATGTGTCCTGTGATCTATCAGTCTGTTGTCTTCCCAGACGAACATTTTCTCTCTGGAAATCTTCTTCGTTCAATTTCCTCTGTGCCTCTATTTGTGCAGTCTGCAACATAATGAGGTGTTCAAACCTCTCAAACTGTTCCTGAGAGATAGGACCAGTGGGTAATGGAGGAGTAAGGAATCTAACGAATGAGTCTGGACGGTCCTTGGGTCAGGCACCTTGTCCAGGCGTCTCTAGAGAGTCTAGATCTGGTCTAGGATAAGTAGATACAGGTGTAGTATACACGGTACTAGCATGAGGCTGAGTCATACTACCAGCTACACTCTGTACTATTGTGTCAGTGAGGCGGGAAGGCGTGAGCGAGAACAAAATTTCACTAGGCTCAGACACTTCCGCCATAGTTGCTCTTTCTTCTAAGTAATCAAATAGAGTCATACTTCCTAATTGTGACACTAGGCTTTCTGAATCTGAATCATAATCAGACATCTCTGTATGAGCAGGAAACAGTATATCTTTAATTAACGCTTTGACAGTTTCTGCGGTGTAATTCCTGTTATACGTCACACCGAGATATTTGGCTACTCGCCAACACGTCTGAAGTTTTAATGTACTTAACTCAGACAAAGTCAGAGTATCAATTAAACTGTTTCACTTTGGCATACATCACGAAAATAAATGTACTACGAGAGTGTGATTAAGGGAAACTATAATCCTAATAGGAATTTTAGTGTTGGTTGTCTTAGAGCTAGAACTCATAAACAGTATTTCCATCTCCTTGGATCAAGAGACTCAGTAAGTACATCCACCTGGTATGTTGTACAAGACTAAACTCAAAGTCTTCAGATTAGGAAAGTACTCAAAGTGTTTGATCATAGAGTTTCTAGTATGTCAAGCTGGACAATTTCTCCAACACCTTGGATCAAGAGCCTCCCGGACAGGCCCCCATTTGTTACAAAAAACGCGATTTCTAAAAAGCTTAGAGATCTCCAGTGAATACTAGAAAGGACTGCCCGTCTAGCATCCAGCCTGCTACTGGGTTTTCGTAACAATTAGTCAGTATCCTTGTCCAATTATCCATTAGAATTCAATAAGAATTAATAATGCTTCAGGATTACAACTGGTAGGTTACTAACTAGAGAAATTAAAATTTTAAAAAATTATTAAGTATAGTCTAGAGGTATATTATCAAATTAAATTAATCAATTCATCAATTAATCAACCCATTCAGGGGTTGCAACATACATATATTTACTTCCTCCCACTTCGGGTCATCATATGACTGACCCGCGTCGGGAAACACTTGTCTTGTTTCCTGACAAACCTTACCTAACCTAACCTAATTTCCTCTCTGGTGTTCACCTGCTGATGATAGCAGCAGTTATCATCCTCCCTCCCCCGCTGTACTCCCTGCTGTCCTCCCTGCTGCCTGCTTCAACACCAAGTCTGTGGTTAAGCACACAAGCAGTCACATTTTATTATCGAAACGTTTCGGTCCTGAGATTTTGTTCACCAATTCTCAGGACCGAAACGTATCTATGGTGAAACGTCGCAAATAATCACATAGCAGGTTTCCACCAAACCAGGCCTCCTATATGACATCCTAGTCGGTAACGCAAGGCAAGCCACGGTACGGGTGGGGACTAAACTCGCGGCGTGAGTCATAAAACTCCAGGTCAGTGCGTAAGCCACCAGGATAGGGGCTTACGCACTGGCTTGGAGTTTTACGACTCACTCATCGTGAGTTCAGTCCTCACCCGTACCGTGGTTTGTTTGCAGTCGTATCGTTACGATTTCGTGAGTCATTAGTCATTCAGGCTGTTGGTGCTCATGGCACACATTCCAAAGTGCACACAGCTCTGCTGATCATGAATTATTTTAACGAATTTATCGAGCTGTATCATATACTGTAGCTATGAGAGTGTAATTCCTCTTATACCAGAAGGAAGAGTTGAATCCTCCTGAAGCACTTAGATTTAATTTTATTTACTGTGCACCTTGCTCTCACGAGGAGTAATTTCAGAATGCAGGGTTGACATCAGTCACTCCAAGACTGTCCTGGAGAAAATTATGATTTATCTTACTTGGATCTTTTTCAGGAAGACACTAGAGGAGAATAGTGTTGTTACATGCACTGTGTTGGAATAGTGTGGTAGAGATAATGTTGTTACCTATACTGTGTGTTGTATGTTGTAGTAGTGTACGAGACAATGTTACCAAACCTGTGACGGTGTAGTGTACGAGACAACCAACACTGTGTGACGGTGTAGTGTACAAGACAACCAACAACTGTGTGACGGTGTAGTGTACAAGACAGTGTTACCAACACTGTGTGACGGTGTAGTGTACGAGACAACCAACACTGTGTGACGGTGTAGTGTACAAGACAATCAAAACTGTGTGACGGTGTAGTGTACAAGACAACCAACACTGTGTGACGGTGTAGTGTACAAGACACAGTGTTACCAACACTGTGTGACGGTGTAGTGTACAAGACAACCAACACTGTGTGACGGTGTAGTGTACAAGACAACCAACACTGTGTGACGGTGTAGTGTACAAGACAACCAACACTGTGTGACGGTGTAGTGTACAAGACAACCAACACTGTGTGACGGTGTAGTGTACAAGACACAGTGTTACCAACACTGTGTGACGGTGTAGTGTACAAGACAACCAACACTGTGTGACGGTGTAGTGTACAAGACAACCAACACTGTGTGACGGTGTAGTGTACAAGACAACCAACACTGTGTGACGGTGTAGTGTACGAGACAACCAACACTGTGTGACGGTGTAGTGTACGAGACAACCAACACTGTGTGACGGTGTAGTGTACAAGACAATCAAAACTGTGTGACGGTGTAGTGTACGAGACAACCAACACTGTGTGACGGTGTAGTGTACAAGACAACCAACACTGTGTGACGGTGTAGTGTACAAGACAACCAACACTGTGTGACGGTGTAGTGTACAAGACACAGTGTTACCAACACTGTGTGACGGTGTAGTGTACAAGACAACCAACACTGTGTGACGGTGTAGTGTACAAGACATAATGTTACCAACACTGTGTGACGGTGTAGTGTACAAGACACAGTGTTACCAACACTGTGTGACGGTGAGTGTACAAGACAACAAATGTTACGGTGTAGTGTACAAGACAACCAACACTGTGTGACGGTGTAGTGTACAAGACAACCAACACTGTGTGACGGTGTAGTGTACAAGACACAGTGTTACCAACACTGTGTGACGGTGTAGTGTACAAGACAACCAACACTGTGTGACGGTGTAGTGTACAAGACACAGTGTTACCAACACTGTGTGACGGTGTAGTGTACAAGACAACCAACACTGTGTGACGGTGTAGTGTACAGAGAAACCAACACTGTGTGACGGTTGTAGTGTACAGACACAGTGTTACCAACGACTGTGTGACGGTGTAGTGTACAGACAACAACATGTGTGACGGTGTAGTGTACAGACAACAACCTGTGTGACGGTGTAGTGTACAAGACAACAACCTGTGTGACGGTTGTAGTGTACAAGACACAGTGTTACCAACACTGGGACGTGTAGTGTCAAGACAACAACATGTGTCGGTTGTAGTGTACAAGACAACCAACACTGTGTGACGGTGTAGTATAAGACAACACAAATTGACGTGTGTGAAGACAACAACATGTGTGCCCGGTGTAGATGTACAGACAATCAAACTGTGTGACGGTGTATGTAGGACAATCCAACACTGTGTGACGGTGTAGTGTACAAGCAACCATCACTGTGTGACGTGTAGTGTACAGACAACAACACTGTGTGACGTGTAGTGTACCATGAGTAATGTTACTAACACCTGCGTGACGGTGTAGTGTACGAGACACCAACACTGTGAGTACCCAGTTTGTAGTGTACAAGAAACCAACACTGTGTGACGGTGTAGTGCTACAAGACGTACTTACAACAATCGTGTGACGTGTAGTTCTTATCTAGACAACCAACACTGTGTGACGGTGTAGTGTACAAGAGTAATGTTACCAACAATGTGTGACGGTTGTAGTGTCGAGACAACCAACACGTGTGACGGTGTTAGTGTACAAGACGTAATGTACCAAACAATGTGTGACGGTTTGTAGTGTACGAGACACAACACTGTGTGACGGTGTAGTGTACGAGACAACCAACACTGTGTGACGTGTGTTAGTGTACCCCAAAAACAACCCAACACTGTGTGCGTGTAGTGTACGAGACAACCAACACTGTTGTGACGGTGTGAGTGTACAAGACAACCAACACTGATGTGACGGTGTAGTGTGCAGGCAACCAACACTGTGTGACGGTTTTGTAGTGTACAAGACAACCAACACTGTGTGACGGTGTAGTGTGCAAGGCAACCAACATGTGTGACGGTGTAGTGTAAAAAGACAACCAACACTGTGTGACGGTTTTAGTGTTTCAAGGCAACCAAACACTGTGTGACGGTGTAGTGTACAAGACAACCAACACTGTGTGACGGTGTTTTGTGTACAAGACAACCAACACTGTGTGCGGTGTAGTGTCAAGACATCCAAAAACTGTGTGGACGGTGTGTGTGTACAAGACAGTGTTAACAACACTGTGTGAGGTGTAGTGTACAAGACACCAACACTGTGTGACGGTGTAGTGTACAAGACATAATGTTACCAACACTGTGTGACGGTGTAGTGTACGAGACAACCAACACTGTGTGACGGTGTAGTGTACGAGACAACCAACACTGTGTGACGGTGTAGTGTACAAGACACAGTGTTATCAACGCTGTGTGACGGTGTAGTGTACAAGACACAGTGTTATCAACGCTGTGTGACGGTGTAGTGTACAAGACACAGTGTTACCAACACAATAATAACAGTATTGTCTTGGGTTGCAGATTAAGACGTACGAGAAGATAGAAAACAAAGAGGAGAGAAGAAAAGTTGCCCGGGAGATATACGACAACTTTATTATGAAGGAACTCTTATCTAACACCCACGTGAGTATCCCTCAGTCTCTTATCTAACACCCACGTGAGTATCCCTCAGTCTCTTATCTAACACCCACGTGAGTATCCCTCAGTCTCTTATCTAACACCCACGTGAGTATCCCTCAGTCTCTTATCTAACACCCACGTGAGTATCCCTCAGTCTCTTATCTAACACCCACGTGAGTATCCCTTAGTCTCTTATCTAACACCCACGTGAGTATCCCTTAGTCTCTTATCTAACACCCACGTGAGTATCCCTTAGTCTCTTATCTAACACCCACGTGAGTATCACTTAGTCTCTTATCTAACACCCACGTGAGTATCCCTTAGTCTCTTATCTAACACGCACGTGAGTATCCCTCAGTCTCTTATCTAACACCCACGTAAGTATCCCTTAGTCTCTTATCTAACACCCACGTGAGTATCCCTCAGTCTCTTATCTAACACCCACGTGTGTATCCCTCAGTCTCTTATCTAACACCCACGTGAGTATCCCTCAGTCTCTTATCTAACACCCACGTGAGTATCCCTCAGTCTCTTATCTAACACTCACGTGAGTATCCCTCAGTCTATCTAACACTCACGTGAGTATCCCTCAGTCTCTTATCTAACACCCACGTGAGTATCCCTTAGTCTCTTATCTAACACCCACGTGAGTATCCCTTAGTCTCTTATCTAACACCCACGTGAGTATCCCTCAGTCTAACACGCACCTGAGTATCCCTCAGTCTCTTATCTAACACGCACGTGAGTATCCCTCAGTCTCTTATCTAACACCCACGTGAGTATCCCTCAGTCTCTTATCTAACACCCACGTGAGTATTCCTCAGTCTCTTATCTAACGCCCACGTGAGTATTCCTCAGTTTCTTATCTAACACGCACATGAGTATCCCTCAGTCTATCTAACACCCACGTGAGTATCCCTCAGTCTAATCTAACACCCACGTGAGTATCCCTCAGTCTCTTATCTAACACCCACGTGAGTATCCATCAGTCTCTTATCTAACACTCACGTGAGTATCCCTCAGTCTCTTATCTAACACCCACGTGAGTATCCCTCAGTCTCTTATCTAACACCCACGTGAGTATCCCTCAGTCTAACACGCACGTGAGTATCCCTCAGTCTCTTATCTAACACGCACGTGAGTATCCCTCAGTCTCTTATCTAACACTCACGTGAGTATCCCTCAGTCTCTTATCTAACACCCACGTGAGTATCCCTCAGTTTCTTATCTAACACCACGTGAGTATCCCTCAGTCTCTTATCTAACACCCACGTGAGTATCCCTCACTCTTATCTAACACGCACGTGAGTATCCCTCAGTCTCTTATCTAACACCCACGTGAGTATCCCTCAGTCTCTTATCTAACACCCACGTGAGTATCCCTTAGTCTCTTATCTAACACGCACGTGAGTATTCCTCAGTCTCTTATCTAACACCCACGTGAGTATCCCTCAGTCTCTTATCTAACACCCACGTGAGTATCCCTCAATCTCTTATCTAACACCCACGTGAGTATCCCTTAGTCTCTTATCTAACACGCACGTGAGTATCCCTCAGTCTCTTATCTAACACCCACGTGAGTATCCCTTAGTCTCTTATATAACACGCACGTGAGAATCCCTCAGTCTCTTATCTAACACCCACGTGAGTATCCCTCAATCTCTTATCTAACGTGAAAGTTACTCGAGAAATAACTTCTTACAATGCACTGATTACTGTCAACTAGGATGGGATCACAATCTGAAACACAAGGGACAACAACAACACTCAAGTGAGCACACTAGCCACAGAAACGTCTTTCTGCAACGGCTTGTGGCATCAGCAAGAGATGGCATAACTCGTTGCAAGTAAAGTTCTTCTCAAAGCGTCCCCTGGGAAGGAACGAGTACTTGAGTAAGTCGCCATCGCAAGGATAGTAGTCTCAGCACTATCCTGCATGCATGATATTGTGGCTGGAGTCCAGACAGGAGTGACAGTATTACTAGTGCCTGATCGCTCGGCTACGTTAATAAGTAATTCACGGATCTATAGGAACTTAATCTGAACTTCACATTTCGCAGCACTTTAACAAATCTCAGATACAAGCTGTGAGAACAAACACATTGCTCAGGGGCTAGGTATTGTCTTTCAATCAGTAAGGGAATATTGGTACCGTGGACTGATTCATATTGACTTTGACTGGCATGATGCACTAAGTGAACATTCAAAAGTGACTGGGACATCTTCTCAGTGAACTTACTGAAGGACATAAGGCAAAAAAAATAGAAAGAATGACACAGTAAGCTTAAATGGGAAGAAAATGCTTAACTATTCTGCATAAGTAACTAAAAAATTGACAGGTCACACAGTAAGCAAAGAAACTCACACAATAAAAATACTCAACTTAACAAATAACACTTTGAAAATCAAGAGAACTTGTACTTTACTCAAATCTGCTGATTTGCTCAACTTTTACTTTAAATTGAATGAATGGCACAGTGAGTTGTCTTTACTTTCAATGCAACAGGGAAACACACAGTAAAATGATAAAATGGACTCAATAAAGCTTGTGCAAAAATAAAACAAACTGGGACACAATTTGCTGAAATAAAATAAAATGGCACACAAAGAATAAAATATTATGCACAGAACAGAGCATATGAAACTGAACTGAAATAAACTGTAGCAATATTACAAATGACAATTGCACAACACTGCATAAAATCTCTGCAAGAAAAACTTTAATGGCAACACAATCTTTGCACAAGAATTATTGCAAAATGAGTCAATGTGCAATCATAAAAAATTATTACACACACAAGAAAAGAAATATATCAAGGAATGAGCTGAGGGAACAATTTGACTCTTAACTGCACTCAAGCAACACTTAACAAGCAAAAGAACAATTTACTCTAAAAGAACTTAAAAATTGCACTAAGAGTGAATTTGTTCAATGAAACATGAAAAATAATAGGTGCTAAAACACAGAACAAAAAGTTTGAACACTTACAGTGATGCAGAACACAACACATCAACATTAAACATTAGAATTTTCTTGCAATGAAACTTGATGTGTGAAAAATTTTGTAAAAATGATTTCTTGCTTGCACAAAATAATGGCACTATTGTCTGTGGAAATAAGAAAAAATAGACACTGGTAAATGAAAAGAATATGAACACAAGAATGTTCAACACACAGAGAACAAAACAAAAGAATACACAAATGCTGGGATGAAAGAAATATATATAACTGAGACAACACTGAGTTGTGATGCAGAATTAACTAAATAAATTTATGAATTACTCCACTAAATCACTGAGAGCACAAGGTGATTCTGAAGTGTAAACACAAGTTCTATACTGCTCATATGTTGCACACAAAAGGGAAACAAAAACACTAGTTACTTCAAGTGTATAAAAGACACACAACACAATAGACATAAGATTAATGCACGAAAATTAACACTGAATTAAGGAGATTATCAAATTATTGCAATCAGTATATGATAAACACTGGTCTAATCAAGAGTCACTGAATGTCACTAAGAAAATCACTGGAACACAAAAAAAATGTCTCAACACTCGCAAATGTCTCTATGAAAAAAAATATTCTTATCGCTGTAACGACTTGGTGTAGAATGAGGTAGATGGTAGTGGAGAGAAAGAGGATTGTTTATATCGTCTTGCTGCTGTCCTCTGCCACGTGATCGTAGAATTGCACTTACATCGCGACGACACACAAGGAGGCTTTCAACGGTGGCGCGAAACCCACACTCTAGCTCTTGACCCCCTATGTGGTCCTTAAAATATGGTGCTACAACCTTTAGTAGTGCGCCAAAACACTGATAGAGGTTGGGTGATTTACACAACACAGGAGTGTGGTTGGGTTTGTGGGTAAACAGGGCTAAGACCGGGCAATGGTGAGACATGTGGTGAGTGGGTGGTTGGGCCTATGGGTTGAACGGCGTAAGCCTCACTGAGGACAGCCACCTGTCGCGAAGATATTCTAAGCTGGCTAGCTTAAAATACCCCCACAAAATTACCACAACAACACAAGGATGAAAAAGAGCACTCAGAATTGCTTGGAGCTTGAATCACAAGCGATGAAGACTACTCCGTGGCTTGCTTGAGTACTGGGGTAAGACATTTGGGTTAGTTGCTAGCTAGCTTATCTTAACCCTTCACACAGAATTAGCTTGATACTTCACACGAAGAGCACAGCAGGGGTAGAAGCTGGCTTGGCAGGAAAAGGGAACTGGATGGAGTAGACTAGGCTCGACTGGGCTCCTCACCACAGACTGGAGCTGGCTTATTTTGAAAAACTCAGGTCAACCCCTCGGGAGTGATGCAAATAAGCAGATAAACACTAATACAAAGAGACTGACCAGTGAATGGTGTAGAAGCTGGTAGGAGCTTGGGCAGGAGAACTGGCTGAGATAGCTGGCTGGCGTTAACCTTCTCGGTAGGCCTACTCACAAGATGGCAGGCTAGGTCGAAATTTATCTCCAGAAATCTCTGTAATCGTCAGAATTACAGGCCCTCCGCTGCCACCATTTATCGTAGGGGTTCTTAAATGGAGATATCGAGGGTTGAAGGTAGACACACTTGTTGGATGGTAACGATATATTGTCAGACTATGATGATGAGAAATGGAGCCCAGCCTCTGCCTGTCCTAGCCTGTGTCAAAACGCCGACTGAGACCGGGGCAGAGGTACGAACTTACACATGCGCATCTCGTGACGTCACACAGTCACTCGGCCTAAGGGGTCTTCTATCTAAAGCACATGGATGATACTATATGCTATGCTATATAACACAGGGATCAGCAACTATGCTGACACCTCAATCTCTTATCTAACACCCTCGTGAGTATCCCTCGGTCTCTTATCTAACACCCACGTGAGTATCCCTCAATCTCTTGTCTAACACCCACGTGAGTATCCCTCAGTCTCATACATAACACAAACGTGAGTATCACTCAGTCTCATACCTAACACACACATGAGTATCCTTCAGGCTCATACCTAACACCCACATGAGTATCCCATAGTCTCTTATCTAACACGCACGTGAGTATCCCTCACTCTTATCTAACACCCACGTGAGTATCCCTCAGTCTCTTATCTAACACGCACGTGAGTATCCCTCAGTCTCATACCTAACACCCACATGAGTATCCCTCAGTCTCATCTAACACGCACGTGAGTATCCCTCACTCTTATCTAACACCCACGTGAATATCCCCCAGTCTCTTATCTAACACGCACGTGAGTATCCCTCAGTCTCTTATCTAACACCCACGTGAGTATCCCTCAGTCTCTTATCTAACACGCACGTGAGTATCCCTCAGTCTCATACCTAACACCCACATGAGTATCCCTCAGTCTCATCTAACACGCACGTGAGTATCCCTCACTCTTATCTAACACCCACGTGAATATCCCCCAGTCTCTTATCTAACACGCACGTGAGTATCCCTCAGTCTCTTATCTAACACCCACGTGAATATCCCTCAGTCTCTTATCTAACACCCGCGTGAGTAGCCCTCAGTCTCTTATCTAACACCCACGTGAGTATCCCTCAGTCTCTTATCTAACACCCGCGTGAGTATCCCTCAGTCTCTTATCTAAAACCCACGTGAGTATCCCTCGGTTTCTTATCTAACACCCGCGTGAGTATCCCTCAGTCTCTTATCTAACACCCACGTGAGTATCCCTCAGTCTCTTATCTAACACCCACGTGAGTATCCCTCAGTTTCTTATCTAACACCCACGTGAGTATCCCTCAGTCTCTTATCTAACACCCACGTGAGTATCCCTCAGTCTCTTATCTAACACCCACGTGAGTATCCCTCGTCTCTTATCTAAACCCCGTGAGTATCCCTCAGTCTCTTATCTAACACCCACGGAGTATTCCCTCAGTTTCTTATCTAACACCCGCGTGAGTATCCCCCAGTCTCTTATCTAACACCCACGTGAGTATCCCTCAGTTTCTTGTCTAACACCCGCGTGAGTATCCCCCAGTCTCTTATCTAACACCCACGTGAGTATCCCTCAGTTTCTTATCTAACACCCGCGTGAGTATCCCTCAGTTTCTTATCTAACACCCGCGTGAGTATCCCTCAGTTTCTTATCTAACACCCGCGTGAGTATCCACCAGTTTTCTTATCTAACACCCACGTGAGTATCCCTCAGTTTCTTATCTAACACCCGCGTGAGTATCCCTCAGTTTCTTATCTAACACCCGCGTGAGTATCCCTCAGTTTCTTATCTAACACCAGCGTGAGTATCCCTCAGTTTTTATCTAACACCCGCGTGAGTATCCCTCAATTTCTTATCTAACACCCGCGTGAGTATCCCTCAATTTCTTATCTAACACCAGCGTGAGTATCCCTCAGTCTCATACCTAACACCCACCAAGAGATGTAGATAAATTTGTTGTGGCACCAAATAACAACTGTATTGCCAGACTTTTCATAGCGACTAAGTCACTCTGCCCACACATACATTATGTTCTTACTACTATGTTAAAATATATCAGGAACTGTTGTAGGAGAAGTTTACCTAAAACACTTGTATATAATATTTACTCAGATATTTAAAGTCTTGTGTACCAACCCTGGAGTGTGTACCACTCCACGGTATTGTATGTAGATATATTATATATATATTATATTATATAATATTTATATATAAAATTTTATATATATATATATTATATATATATATACACATATGTGCCTAGTTAAGTGCTAGGAACATGGGCAAGATTGTTGTTCACTCACTGCTTGGCTACTGTATCGTGTTTATATTCACTACTAGCTCAGGGACTTAACCTGTATATGGGAACACTGCCGTGTGATATTGACTCTTAAGATATGGGTGTTGATAGTGAGTGGTGTGTATGGTAGGTGGTGTGAAGGAGTATAGTGAGTGGTGCGTATGGTGGTGGTGTGAAGGAGTGCAGTGAGTGGTTGTGTATGGTAGGTGGTGTGAAGGAGTGTAGTGAGTGGTGTGTATGGTAGGTGGGTGAAGGAGGTGTAGTGAGTGGTGTGTTTGGTAGGTGGTGTGAAGGAGTGTAGTGAGTGGTGTGTATGGTAGGTGGTGTGAAGGAGTGTAGTGAGTGGTGTGTTTGGTAGGTGGTGTGAAGGAGTGTAGTGAGTGGTGTGTTTGGTAGGTGGTGTGAAGGAGTGTAGTGAGTGGTGTGTTGGTAGGTGGTGTGAAGAGTGTGTGAGTGGTGTGTATGGTAGGTGGTGTGGAGTGTAGTGAGTGGTGTGTATGGTAGGTGGTGTGAAGGAGTGTAGTGAGTGGTGTGTATGGTAGGTGGTGTGAAGGAGTGTAGTGAGTGGTGTGTATGGTAGGTGGTGTGAAGGAGTGTAGTGAGTGGTGTGTATGGTAGGTGGTGTGAAGGAGTGCAGTGAGTGGTGTGTATGGTAGGTGGTGGGGAAGGAGTGTAGTGAGTGGTGTGTAGGTAGGTGGTGTGGAGTGTAGTGAGTGGTGTGTATGGTAGGTGGTTGTGAAGGAGTGTAGTGAGTGGTGTGTATGGTAGGTGGTGTGAAGGAGTGCACTGAGTGGTGTGTATGGTAGGTGGTGTGGAGGTGTAGTGAGTGGTGTGTTGGTAGGTGGTGTGAAAGGAGTGCACTGAGTGGTGTTTTTTATGGTAGGTGGTGTGAAGGAGTGCACTGAGTGGTGTGTATGGTAGGTGGTGTGGGGTGTAGTGAGTGGTGTGTTGGTAGGTGGTGTGAAGGAGTGCCTGAGTGGTTTTGTTTTGGTAGGTGGTGTGAAGGAGTGTAGTGAGTGGTGTGTTGGTAGGTGGGTGGAGTGTAGTGAGTGGTGCGTATGGTAGGTGGTGGGGAAGGAGTGCAGTGAGTGGTGTGTATGGTAGGTGGTGTGAAGGAGTGTGAGTGAGTGGTGTGTAGGTAGGTTTGGGGTGAAGGGGGTGCAGTGAGTGGTGTGTATGGTAGGTGGTGTGAAGTTTTAGTGAAATGGTGTGTATGGTAGGTGGTGTGAAGGATGTGCACTGAGTGGTGTGTTTTGGTAGGTGGTGTGAAGGAGTGCACTGAGTGGTGTGTATGGTAGGTGGTGTGAAGGAGTGTAGTGAGGGGGTGTGTATGGTGGTGGTGGAAGGAGTGTAGTGAGTGGTGTGTATGGTAGGTGGTGTGAAGGAGTGCAGTGAGTGGTTTTGTATGGTAAGTGGTGTGAAGTGTAGTGAGTGGTGTGTATGGTAGGTGGTGTGGAGTGTAGTGAGTGGTGTGTATGGTAGGTGGGGGTGAAGGAGTGTAGTGAGTGGTGTGGATGGTAGGTGGTGTGAAGGAGTGTAAATGAGTGGTGTGTATGGTTTGGTGGTGTGAAGGAGTGTAGTGATGGTGTGTATGGAGGGGGGTGAAGGGTGTGTAGGTGTGGATGTAGGGTGTAAATGAGTGGTGGTGGATGGTAGGTGGTGTTTGAAGGGGTGTAGTGAGGTTGGAGGTAGGTGGTAAAGTGTGTAGGGTGTGGGTGGAGGGGTGTGAGTGAGTGAGTGGTGGATGGTAGGTGGTGTGAAGGAGTGTAGTGAGTGGTGGTAGGTGGTGGGTGAAGGAGTTTGAGTGTGTGGAAAGGTAGGTGGGGTTGAAGGAGTGTAGTGAGTGGTGTGGATGGTAGGTTGGTGAAGTGTAGTGAGTGGTGTGGATGGTTAGGTGGTGTGGGGTGTAGTGGGGTGGTTTTGGATGGTTGGTGGTGTGGAGTGTAGTGAGTGGTGTGGATGGTAGGTGGTGTGGGTGTAGTGAGTGGGGTGGATGGGAGGTGGTGTGGAGTGTAGTGGGTGGTGGGATGGTAGGTGGTTTGGAGTGTAGTGAGTGGTGTGGATGGTAGTGGTGTGAGGAGTGTAGTAAGTGGTGTGGATGGTAGGTGGGGTGGAGTGTAGTGGGGTGGTGTGGATGGTAGGTGGTTGGAGTGTAGTGAGTGGTGTGGATGGGAGGTGGTGTATAGTGTAGTGAATGGTGTGGATGGTAGGTGGTGTGGAGTGTATTGAGTGGTGTGGATGGTAGGTGTGTGGAGTGTAGTGAGTGGGTGTGGATGGTAGGTGGTGTGGAGTGTATGATGTGTGGATGGTAGGTGGTGTGGATGTAGTGAGTGGTGTGGATGGTAGGTGGTGTGGAGTGTAGTGAGTGGTGTGGAATGTAGGGGGTGTGGGGTGTGGAGTGGTGTGGATGGTAGGTGGTGTGGAGTGTAGTGAGTTGTGTGGATGGTAGGTGGGTGTGGAGGGGGAGTAGTGGGATGGAAAGGTAGTGTGGAGTGTAGTGAGGTGGTTGGATGGTAGGTGGTGTGGAGTGTAGTGAGTGGTGTGGAAGGTAGGTGGTGTGGGTGTAATGAGTGGTGTGGATGGTAGGTGGTGTGGAGTGTAGTGAGTTTTGTGGATGGTAGGTGGGGTGGAGTGTGGTGAGTAGTGTGGATGGTAGGTAGTGTTTGGGGTGTAGTGAGTGGGGTAGATGGGTTTGGTGGTGTGGAGTTTAGTGAGTGGTGTGGATGGTAGGTAGTGTGGAGTGTATTTAGTGGTGTGGATGGTAGGTGGTGTGGAGTGTAGTGAGTGGGGTGGATGGTAGGTGGTGTGGAGGTTTTAGTGAGTTGTGTGGAAAGGTAGGTGGTGTGGAGTGTAGTGAGTGGTGTGGATGGTAGGTGGTGTGGGGTGTAGTGAGTGGTGTGGATGGTAGGTAGTGTGGAGTGTAGTGAGTTGTTGGATGGTAGGTGGTGTGGAGTGTAGTGAGTGGTGGATGGTAGGTAGTGTGGAGTGTAAGTGGTGTGTGGATGGTAGGTGGTGTGGAGTTTTAGTGAGTGGTGTGGATGGTAGGTGGTGTGGAGTGTAGTGAGTGGTTTTGGATGGTAGGTGGTGTGGAGGGGTAGTGAGTGGTGTGGAATGTAGGTGTGTGGAGTTTTAGTGAGTTGTGTGGATGGTAGGTGGTGTGGAGTGGGTGAAGTTGGAGGTAGGGGTGTGGAGTGGGAGTGGTTGGATGGTAGTGGTGGGAGTGTGGTGAGTGGTGTGGTTTGGGAGGAGTGTGGAGGGGTAGTGAGTGGTGTGGATGGTAGGTGGTGTGGAGTGTAGAGTGGTGTGGATGGTAGGTGTGGAGTGTAGTGAGTGGTGTGGATGGTAGGTGGTGTGGAGTGTTTGTGAGTGTTGTGGATGGTAGGTGGTGTGGAGTGTGGTGAGTAGTGTGGAAGGTAGGTGGTGTGGAGGTGTGGTGAGTGGTGTGGATGGTAGGGGTGGAGTGTAGTGAGTGGTGTGGATGTAGGTGGTGTGGAGTGTAGTGATTGTGTGGATGGTAGGTGGGGTGGAGGTGGTAGTAGTGTGGAAGGTAGGTGTGTGGAGTGTGGTGAGTGGTGTGGATGGTAGGTGGGGTGGAGTGTGGTGAGTGGTGTGGATGGTAGAGTGTGGAGTGTAGTGAGTGGTGTGGATGGTAGGTGGTGTGGAGTGTAGAGTGGTGTGGAGGTAGGTGTGGAGTGTAGTGAGTGGGTGGATGGTAGGTGGGTGGAGTGTAGTGAGTGGTGTGGATGGTAGGAGGTGTGTGGAGTGTGGGAGTAGTGTGGATGGTAGGTGGTGTGGAGTGTGGTGAGTGGTGTGGAAGGTAGGAATGTGTGGAGTGTAGTGAGTGGTGTGGGTGGTAGGTGGGGTGATGTGAGTGGGTGGATGGTAGGTGTGGAGTGTAGGAGTGTGGGATGGTTTGGGGTTTTGGGAGTGTGGGTGAGTAGTGTGGATGGTAGGTGGTGTGGGGGTGTGGTGAGTGGTGTGGATGGTAGGAAGTGTGGAGTGTAGTGAGTGGTGGGGGGATGGTAGGTGGTGTGGAGTGTAGTGAGTGGTTTGTGGTTAGTGGTGTGGGTTTTAGGGTGTGTGGATGGTAGGTGGTGTGGAGTGTGGTGAGTAGTGTGGTGGTAGGTGGTGTGGAGTTGTGGTGAGTGGTGTGGATGGTAGGAAGTGTGGAGTGTAGTGATGGGGTGATGGTTGGAGGGTGGAGTGTAGGTGGGTGGGTGGGAGGGGTGGAGTGTAGTGGTGGGTGGATGGTAGGTGGGGGAGTGTTGTGGTGGTGTGGATGGTAGGTGGTGTGGAGTTGTGGTGGAGTAGTGTGGGTGTAGGTGGTGTGGAGTGTGGTGAGTGGGGTGGATGGTAGGAAGTGTGGAGTGTAGTGAGTGGTGTGGATGGTAGGTGGTGTGGAGTGTAGAGTGGTGTGGATGGTAGGTGTGGGTGTAGTGGTGGGTGGAGGTAGGGGTGTGGGTGTAGTGATGGGGTGGAGGTAGGTGGTGTTGGGGTGTGGTTGGTAGTGTGGATGGTAGGTGGTGTGGAGTGTGGTGAGTGGTGTGGATGGAGGTGTTGTGGAGTGTGGTGAGTGGTGGGGGATGGTAGGAAGTGTGGAGTGTAGTGAGTGGTGTGGATGGTAGGTGGTGTGGGTTGGTGAGTGGTGTGGATGGTAGGTGGTGTGGGTGTGTGAGTGGTGTGGAGGTAGGTGGTGTGGAGGGTGTGAATGGTGTGGGATGGTAGGTGGTGTGGAGTGTGGTGGAGTGGTGTGGTGGTAGGGTGTGGAGTGTAGTGAGTGGTTTTGGATGGTAGGTGGTTGGGTGTTGAGTGGTGGGGGATGGGAGGTGGGGGGAGTGTAGTGAGTGGTGTGGTGGTAGGTGGGTGGATGGTAGGGTTGGAGTGTAGTGAGTGGTGTGGATGGTAGGTGGTGTGGGAGTGTGGTGGTGGGGTGGATGGTAGTGGTGTGGATGGTAGGTGGTGTGGGGTGTAGTTAGTGGTGTGGAGGTAGGTGGTGTGGTGTGGTGAGTGGTGTGGATGGTAAGTGGTGTGGATGGTAGTGGTGGTGTGGAGGTAGGAAGTGGTTAGGTAGTAGGTGTTAGATGGTAAAGTATTTATGAGTCAAAAACTCCCCCAGCATCACAATGAAAGTGTCTTCAGAAAGTAGCAATGTCTGGTCATGGACGATTTTCCAGCCAGTGACTGGTAGTTTCCCGAGTGAACAATGTGTCCAATTTGTAAATGGAATTTCTCACCCCCCATGAATAAATTTTCCAGCCAGTTAATGAAACAATTTGCATGTGATATTTATAGTTTCTGAACAAAGTTTGCCAGAGTAAATACAATTTTCAGCCAGTTTAATAGGTTTACTCTCATCTATTGAACACTGCAGCTTGTTAGTTAAGTGTTAGGTAGTGATTATTATTGGAAAGTTGTGGATAGTAGATGAAGGTATGTGAAGGTTGTAGATAGTAGATGAAGGTATGTGAAGGTTGTAGAAAGTAGATGAAGGTATGTGAAGGTTGTAGATAGTAGATTAAGTTCTTAAATGTGACCAGCCAATAAATAAAGTGACTAAGTAATAAAGTTACTAATAAAGTTGGCAGGTAATAAAGGAAGTTTCCGGGTAGTAAAGGAACTTGGAAGGCAGGAATAAAGTGTCAGTCTAATCTGGCAAATTGGTGGCAGGTGAATGGGGGGTCCCAGAGCCCCTGAATGAGATGTTCTCTTATTAGGTCCTTTGTGGGAGATGATGCTGGAGGCTGTGAGGGAGGTCCCTGTGACCCCTGGAGGCTGAGGAGGTCCCTGTGACCCCTGGAGGCTGAGGATGTCCTTGTGACCCCTGGAGGCTGGGAGGGAGTCACTGTAGCCCTTGGAGGCTGTGAGGGGTCATTGTGACCCCTGGAGGTCGTGAGGGTGGCGCCTGTGACCTCTGGAGCCGTGAGGGTGGTCCCTGTGACCCCTGGAGGCTGTGAAGGTGGTCCCTGTGACCTCTGGAACCGTGAGGGTGATCCCTGTGATCCCTGGAGTCTGTGAGGGTGGTCCCTGTGATCCCTGGAGGCCGTTATGGTGGTCCCTGTGACCTCTAGAGGCTGTGAGGGTGGTCCCTGTGACCTCTGGAGGCATATGCCTAAGTATGGTTGCCGGTATCGGTGAGCGTCAGCTAATTCTGATGGTATCGGTATCAGTGTTTGCCCCAGCTTAAGTATCGGTATCAGCAAACATTTTGGTATCGTTCCATCACTACTTGTAACTCTTTAACTATAGTGTGAACGCATAGCTTTGAACCTGGAGTTGCTACACTGCTTGGCAAGATGGTAGCTCTGGTGCCACGTACTGCACGACTACTTGACACACGAGTACTCTCTGCTTAATGTACTAAATAATTGTCTCTTCATGTACAAACATCCATGTGTGCACACAGGCATGGTTTTAGAGAGTGTGGTTGTTATGCAAGCTTTGTTGAGTGTCACCTGCAGTTTACACTAACTGCTCTTGCCCTCTTGTTTCTCTTTCCTCACCCACCTCTATCACACCTACGGGTTTATCACTTCCTGGTAAACGTTCACCAGCTGGTTGGTATTATATACCACTAATGTAATAATAATTATAGTAATAATTATAATGTTTATAATAATTCTCCATGGGGAAGTGGAAAAGAATTCTTCGTCTGTGAGTCTTGCGTGTCGTAAGAAACGACTAAAATGCCGGGAGCAAGGGGCTATTAACCTCTTCTCCTGTATAAATTACTTTATTTAAAAATAAAAACTTTTATTTTCATTTAAGGTCACCCTGCCTCGGTGGGATACGGCCAGTGTGATGATGATGATGATGATAATAATAATAATAATAATAATAATAATAATAATAATAATAATAATAATAACAACATTGTTTACTGAAGTGTAGCATTCATATCTGCCAGTATTTTATGACATTTTTCCCATCTTTTACACTCAGACCATTTACTGGACTGGCCCTCTCGTGGCTCTCATCTGACTCTCTCCTGGTACTCTGCCGGCTTTTTTGTTCCTTCCTGCCCTCCTACCCTTGGCTCTCTCTTCACTCACTCACGGCACACTTCTGACACTCTATTCAGAGCTCATCTGGTTCTCTTGAGGCCCTCTCTTGGCTCTCATCAGAGCTCTTCCTTACTTCCCCAGCAGGTGGGTCACCTTCACGTAGCGGCAGTGTTCAGTATATCGTAGCTGTGTCACTGTCTGCCAGGCGCACTCCAAGAACCCACTGTTTTCTTTGATTTATGTTGTAGCGTTACTCTCTCATTTGTAGACATTTTTTCTCCATATAGACAAAACATTAAATTGAAGATGATACAGTGGGAATGCACTAAAAGTAGTACGTAAAAACACGTTAGCCCCCACAGACACATACCACAGAGGTATTGGGGCTCTGAAAAGTTCGCTTTGGACCGATAGATAAGAGTACCACTAACAATGAAAATGCACTAGATTTGATCATTACGATCAATAAAGGGCTAATTAAAGACAGTAATCTCAAATATAGGATAATCTAGTGACATCCTATGTAATGTACAGTTATAAATCCTTGCGTATAGAGCATAAGAAATAACTAACTGAAGGAATGTTAGTAAATTTAACTTCAACGAAGAATTGACCGGGACAAAATAAACAAAAGCTATCAAACATTTTCTGGGAAATAGTCCTGAGCAACTCTTAACCCACACCAGTGCTTGGTAAATCTTGAGCTCAGAAGCATACAAGGTCTGTGTAAAACATGTTTCACTGATGAAGAATTAGACACACGTGCAACATCTGAGTATCTTTATCTGTAGACGTTTCTCCATGTATATAAATAAAGATACCCAGATGATGCACATGTACCTAATTTTTCATCTTGTCGGTATTGTGTACTATTCATGTACGCGTTGCACTGAGTAAGCCTAACAAGGAGATCAGACATTCAAAGAGAACGTAGAATGTCCAATAGAAAGAATGGGTTATTGAGCAGCTTAAAAACGAGCATATCATTACAAGGTAAACATTATCTACACTCACTTTAGACGGAAGATGAACCATAATAAGCACAAAGCTGTTCAGGAGATTTCAAAACATCTAAATTTGTCTACACATACTCGAAATTTACGTAGAAAACCACCTCTACAGTCGTTCCACTATTCATAGGAGGTTCACACAACGATGACGACACAGAAGCAAGTAAAGTGCTGTAAGAAGAGCATGAATCAGTGTTCAGCATTCTACTACACGACGCGACAGTTGAGGATCCGAAATACTTTTTTTTTTTTTGTTTTACCTCTATTCACCCTACAAATTATATACGTCTCATAAGCACATGTCCCTTAGAATGTGAAAAAGAAATGGAAGACATGCCCATATATGCAGGTGTTGGACCTAGTTTAAAGAGCTTTTCTACTTAAAGCTAAGTTCACAATGCCCAGTATACACAGTATTCTTTGTTGTACGAGCGTAGCTTTAGGTGAAATCCTAGACATCTTAAAAGTACAGACATAGCTCATCTGCAGTGCAGCTTTGACAATAAATACATATATACCAGTAGTAATAACATCATATGATAGAAGACTCTTAAAGATAGTGAGATGTGAAATTACTAATTGTATACAACAGCATGACCTACACAACCCAGGTAAACAGGTAAACATGGTATGTGTGCTATTATATCTTGGTCGCACTCACCGAAGGCTTTTTGCAAAATCAGTGTACACTACATTAGCATTCAGCTTATCTTCCAGAGCATGCAAGATGCATCGTAATGACGGAGCAGTTGTGAAAGGCAGGAGCAACCCGCCAAAACCCATGCTTTGCTGGATTATGCAACTGCTGCGATTCTGTGTTACTAGTACGTACTTTGATTATTTTTAACACGTTGGCCGTTACCCACCGAGGCAGGGTGACCCAATAAAAAGAAGAAACATTTTCATCATCATTTACTCCATCACTGCCTTGCCAGAGGCGTGCCGATGCTGCAGTTCAAAACAGAGTGCAGGCACTGTATTTCCCACTTAAGAACATTAGAACATAAGAAGGAAGGAACACTGCAACAGGCCTACTGACCCATGCGGAGCAGGTCCATGTCCCCCCCCCCCCGGATTAGCCCAATGACCCACCCAGTCTGATCACCTCCAGTCAAGGATGGAGCACGGCACCAGACCCAGCAGCACAAGCTAGTCAGGTCCAACTCACACCCACTCATATATTTATCTAACCTATTTTTAAAACTACACAACGTTTTAGCCTGAATAACTGTACTCGGGAGTTTGTTTCACTCATCCACAACTCTATTACCAAACCAGTGCTTTCCTATATCCTATCTGAATCTGAATTTTTCCAACTTGAAACCATTGCTGCGAGTCCTGTCTTGGCTGGAAATTTTCAGCACGCTATTTACATCCCCTTTATTTATTCCTGTTTTCCATTTATACACCTCAATCATATCCCCCCTAATTCTACGCCTTTCTAGAGAGTGCAGATTCAAGGCCTCAGTCTCCCCTCATAGGGAAGATTTCTGATACATGGGATCATCTTTGTCATCCTCCTCTGTACATTTCCCAAAGCATTTATATCCATTCTGTAATACGGTGACCAGAACTGAGCAGCATAGTCTAAATGAGGCCTAACCAAGGATATATAGAGTTGAAGAACAACCTGAGGACTTCTATTATTTATACTTCTAGATATGAAGCCAAGAATTCTGTTAGCTTTATTGCGAACACTATTGCACTGTTGTCTTGGTTTTAAATTACTGCTAACCAGAACTCCTAAATCCTTTTCGCAATCAGTAGTATTAAGATCTACATTATTTAGTTTATATGTGGCATGGTTATTTACCTGTCCAACATTTAGAACTTTGCATTTGTCAATATTAAACTGCATCTGCCACTTCTCCGACCATTGCATCAGTCAATTCAAATCATCCTGGAGTGCTCTAGTGTCCCCATTAGAATGAATTGGACGGCCTATTTTGGTGTCATCAGCAAATTTGCTTATGTCGCTATTTATTCCCACATCTATGTTGTTTATGTAAATTGTGAACAACGGGCCCAACACTGACCCCTGAGGAACACCGCTTGTGACGTGCCCCCATTCTGATTTCTCCCCATTTATGCAAGCTCTCTGCTGTCTATTTGTCAGCCATGCCTCTACCCAGGAAAAAATTTCTCCTATTCCGTGTGCCTTAAGTTTCCTCAATAGCCTCTGGTGTGGAACTCTATCGAAAGCCTTACTGAAGTCCATATACACAATATCATATTCATTATCATGATCTACCTCCTCAAACACCTTAGTGAGAAAGTTAGTAAATTCGTAAGACAGGAACGCCCCTTAGTAAAACCGTGTTGAGATTCATTAATCAATCTGTGCCTGTCAAGATGGCTACGAATTGCTTCGGTAATTATCGATTCCATAAATTTTCCCACTATGGAGGTAAGGCTTATTGGTCTATAGTTCGAAGCCAAGGACCTGTCACCTGCCTTGTAAATAGGTATTACATTTGCCATTTTCCACTTATCAGGCGCTATTCCAGTTTGTAGTGATATGTTAAAAAGATTAGCCAAAGGTATGCTAAGTTCCTCTTTACATTCCTTTAACACCCTTCAAACAGTTCATCAGGGCCTGGGGATTTGTTAGGTTTTAGTTTCTCTATTTGTCTGAGGACCATGTCACTAGTTACCGCAATCGTACATAGTTTATTATCGTCCTGTTCTACATAATCTATTATTTCAGGAATATCGCTAGTATTTTCCTGGGTGAAAACTGAGAGGAAGTAGGTATTTAGAATTTCACACATATCCTACCACTGTCAGTGATCTGACCAGAGTTACTCTTAAGTGGGCCAATCTTGTCCCTAATCTTACTTCTGTATACCTGAAAGAATCCTTTAGGGTTAGTCTTTGAATCCCTTGCGACCTTAGCCTCATAATCCCTTTTTGCTTTTCTTATTCCTTTCTTTATTTCTCTCTTTAATTGAATATATTGATTTCTTAACTGCCCATCCCCTCTTTTGAAACGCCTGTATATGCCTCTCTTTTGACCAATGAGATGTTTTAATCTATTGTTCATCCATTTGGGATCATTTTTGTTAGATCTAATTTCCCTACTCGGAACAAAAGTTGTCTTGGCAGCTAGAACTATGCTCTGAAAAACGTCATATTGGCAACCAAGCTCACCTACCTGACCCATAGTCAGGACATCCCAATTTAGCCCACCCAGGTAATTTTTCAGTCCCATGAAGTCGGCCAAGCGAAAATCTGGGACAGAGATTTGATTGCAGTTATCTGGGTAATTCCATGATATACTAAAACTAAGTGATTTGTGATCACTTTCCCAAGCTCATCATTAACCTCAAGATTATTAATTAGTGAGTCTTTCTTGGCAAGAACCAAATCAAGCAGATTGTTTCCTCTAGTTGGTTCTGTCACAACCTGTTCTAAAAAGCAATCCTGAACCGTATCAAGAAAGTCACTAGACTCAAGATTTCCTGTCATATTGTTCCAATCAATTTGTCTAAAGTTAAAATCTCCCATTATCACAACATTTTCATATCTAGATGCCTTATGAATTTCGTCCCATAACAGCTTACTGCCCTCCCTATCAAGGTTTGGGAGCCTATAAATCACACCCAAAATTAATTTGTCATGTCCCTCGAGAAACTGTAGCCAAACAGATTCTGTGTTCGATGACTCAAGTCAGGCTAACCGGTTTCCCTGAATGTCTTCATAAATGTTACTTTGCTCACACTCCAACAGCACGTCAAGTCATAAAATCCATTTGCCTCCACTAGCTCCTATCTATCTATGAGGGTACTGTTAGTGGTCTATAGTTTTTCGCGATTGCTTTACTGCCACCTTTGTTAGGTGGGACAATATCGGTAGTTTGTAATGGCTTTGGGATAACACCTGTGTCCAGGCTCTTTCATAGAATACTAACGACCTGAGATAATTTTTTTTGTAATTTTTGAAGAGTATGGAGTTGCACGAGACTGGGCCTGAGGTAGAATGCATGGGCATTCTGTCAATGCCTTCGAAGTCAATTGGGGATGGGGGTACATCAGAAATTTTGAAGGTGGCTTTTTTGGGTCTTGTTCATGAAAAACTCATTTGGGTCGTCGATCTGTAGACCGATGAGTGGTTTACTGCTACAAGTGCCTGATTAGCTGGTTTGTGGTAGCTATGTGGGCATGCAGGCAGCTAGCACAAACGCTCTGGTTGATGTGTGGTGAAGAGGGAGACCTAGCCTCAGAGTGGGCTACGAGGGTACAAAAGCTCTCGAAACCAGTCATAGGTAAAACACAGGTAAATCACAGGTATGTACTGTATCTTTACCACCTTTCGCATTCTTATTACCTCTCCCGTCTTTCTCCTCCGTCCTTTCCTCGTCTTCCGTGTCCTCTTTCGCCGCCTCCTCGTCCGTGTCCTCTTCTGCCGCCGCCGCCTCTTCACCCTTCTCCAGTGCTGTGATGTAGCGCAGTATACATAATTGCTTTTCGGTGCATATTTTAATAGACATGATAAAGTATGTCTCAAGGAAAATGTTGAATATTTGAAGTGAATGAGGAGGAAAGTGCAGGCGTAGGATGAACATCAATACTACAGTGATAATGTACTTTATTGATTCTATTAATGTTTTTCACTAATTTATTGTATCATCAGATTTGTTGTCAATACAACAAGAGAAACAGTTACAAAAGAATAATATGACAAAATACAAACAGAATGAAAATTGTCAGAAATAAACGAGAAGGTAAGGAAATATAAATTATAAATTAATAACAGCAAAAGTTACATCAGCACACGAGTGTAAATTCTGACTGAGCATATGTAGAAACCTCGGTTTACACACCACTGGTGACGACCAGCACCAGGCCTGTGTACCTGCCTCACCAGTATGTCCATTACTAAGTTGTTGTCTGACTGATCACCACCTATGATTGAAACAAAAACACAAGTTAATTATGGGGTAAAGGAAATTATGATTGAGTTCTCCGTTAGCGGTAAACGCTGTCACTTGTGTGTCCACAGCTCTGGGAGCGCAGATAATCTGCGGAACCTGACCCGGTCCTCCCATGCTTGTATCTCTCATCAGTTTTGACCTGATCAATAAAGGGACACAAGGGTCTATCCCCTCCATATCATTAATGGAACTTAGGAACAACAGTGACCCTAGTACAGGAGGGCCCCGCTTTTACAGCAGATTCTGAGCTATTGCTGTAAAATGAATCATAGCTTTTTTTTCACTTAGAAATGCATTTAAAAGCCTGATAATATGTTTACACTATCATATATTAATGAGCAATGTAGCTAGGCATTACTTGCCTTAAAATATTTTCGTCTTTAGCTTATAGTGAGTGGTGAATACTATATTTATTGTAGGAAGTCAGAATGAATGAAGAATGGGTATAATTAAAAAGCGCTGTATTAGCGAAATGCTGTAAAGCTGGGCCTGCTTGTACTCGTGCTGCTTAATACTGCAGACATATTAGTATCACCTTTGCGCTGAAATATGCTAAAGCAGAATTTTATTTTTTATCAAAATAATGAAGTATTGCCATATATACTGGCTCCTTACCTTCATACTCCTGTGTAACTAGCTAATGGTCCAAGTTGGGTCGAATAGTCGTCATAAGCTCTTCTCTCCTATGTGCGGGTTATTTGTTGAAGTCAGGGTATTGTGCCTTTTTATTCTTTATAGATCGTTGTTAGTTGAGAGCAGTAAGAGTTAGTTAATGGAATATTTACAAAGTATCTAATTTGTTTTCATTATATAATCTCGTTCTTCAGCGTAATACTTCTGATTTGATATTCCTTATTGTTTTATCTATATATGTAATGTAGTGTTAATAGTGTTGCTACAAGTGTTGTTGACTCACACATCTCTCTCCCCACACAGGCCTACAACAAAGAATCCGTAGCGTTTGTACAAAAACATCTAACGAAAAACGAAGTTCCTACCGATTTATTTGAGGTAAGTATTGTTATGTTTGTGGACACGAGTGCTAGGTCCACTACCTAACTATATATCTACCTACTTACACACACACACACACACACACACACACACACACACACACACACACACACACACACACACACACACACACACACACACACACACACACACACACACATAACGAATAAATGTGAGGATTGGCATGAAAGAATCAAGGAAATGTCCCCAGACATCATAGCAGTCACAGACACAGAACTCACTGGGAAAATAACAGACGCAATCTTCCCACCCGGATATCAGATCCTGATTAAGGATTGAAGGAGCAGAGGGGGAGGAGGGGTTGCACTGCTCATTAAAAACCGGTGGGGATATCAAGAAATGGAAGGAATGGACGAGATTAGAGAAAGGGATTACTTAGTAGGTACAGTTCAGTCAGGGGAACATAAGGCAGTCATTGCAGTGATGTATAACCCACCACAGAACTGCAGGAGGCCAAGAGAGGAATATGATGAGTGCAACAGAGCAGTGGTGGACACACTAACTGAGGTGGCAAGAAGGCCTCACTCGAGTAGA
>NC_069445.1:4769793-4779793 GCF_026875155.1 Cherax quadricarinatus | reverse complement strand
TGTCAGATCTTACAAGTGGTGTCAGATCTTACAAGTGGTGTCAGATCTTGCAAGTTGTGTCAGATCTTAGAAGTTATGTCAGATGTTACAAGTGGTGTCAGATCTTACAAGTGGTGTCAGATCTTACAAGTGGTGTCAGATCTTGCAAGTTGTGTCAGATCTTACAAGTTATGTCAGGTCTTACAAGTTGTGTCAGATCTTGCAAGTTGTGTCAGATCTTGCAAGATCTTACAAGTGGTGTCAGATCTTGCAAGTTGTGTCAGATCTTCCTCTACAGCTGCTAATCTCACTTATTTCTTACAGCCCTACATTGAAGAAATATTCACCCATTTACGCGGGGACCTCTTTAACAGATTTGTAGAAAGGTGAGTTGAACTCTTACTGCATTACTCCCCTTCATTATAGTTGTGGAAGCTTAAAGGTCAACTTCCACCACAGGTCAAGAGGGAATCCTCACAGGGGCCACTGGGGGTAAGGCAAATTTACAATAATATATATATATATATATATATATATATATATATATATATATATATATATATATATATATATATATATATATATATATATATATATATATAATACACACACACACACACACACATACTTAACAATTTGCAGACGGGCGAAATTATTTGCAAGCATTATCTCTCAGTCTACAACAGGATTCGAACCTACACACTCTGCATCAGAGTACGTAGTACTTACGAGTGGGATCTGGCCGATTGGCGTAAGTACTAAGTACTTTGACGTAAAATGTATAGGTTCGAATCCTGCTGAGGACCGAGAGATAGTGTTTGTATACGCAGTTTCTATTTTTGAATATTTCATGTATATTTTTCTTTTGATTCTCTAAAAGTTCATCTTTAATATGAGAGATGTGTGTGTAAATCACTGGACGTATGACTTATGGCAGCATAATGAAGTGTAAACATTCGTCGTGTCTTCTGTGCAACTTTATGTATCTAATATACTTATTTAATTTAATATTTGAAATGTTAGAGTTTGGTTAATATTGTCTGTGTCTGGCTTAACTTTAAACTGTGACGCGTACGTTTACACGGGATATACACGGGATATATACGGGATATATACGGGAGATATTCGGGAGATATTCGGGAGATATACAAGAGATACACGTGAGATACTCCGAGAAAATATTGCAACAGATTACTGGATGAAACTAAGTGTTTTTGGACAACTTTCAGGTAGAATAAACACTTTTAGGTATAATATTTAAAGAAATATTATATATATATAATATATATATATATATATATTATATAATATATATAAAATATGCACGTATTTCTGTTAACTTGAGTCGAAAAGAAAATTTGTGCGAAGAATTTTGTGCAATTTTGAATGCATGTATATTTTTATTACTAAAGTAGTTTGGTTCTGCAGATCTACAATAAAATGTGAGTTCATTATGTTGTGAATGTTAATTCAGTCCTTTTTTTTTTCTTGTGTATCAAAATTTTTATTATGGGACGAGGTGCGTGGGTTGGGATAAATTTGGCGTTGTGTGCACAAGTTCATGAAGGTTAGACAAACCTGTTCTACATGATCATAAAACCTCACATACAGAAGCGTCCCACTTATACAGCAGGTCAGGTTCTGGGCTACCACTGTAAAGTGAAACGTAGCCCCTTTTTTTCACTTTCAAATGCATATAAAAGCCTGTTAACATGTTTACACTATCATATATTAAGTGAGCAATACAGCTAGGTCTAAAAAATGCTTATACAGCACACACATTACTTAAAATATTTTCGTCCATAGCTTATAGTTAGTGGTGAATATATGATTGAAAACTTCTGCATTAGTGGGATGCCGTAAAACGAAGCGCTGTAAAGCAGAGCCAACTTATATATTGCAAGTGACTAAACATGGAAAACATTCCCAAAACATGTTATGTAATAAGATTTCTTTGACTTAAGTGGATTTGGCATTTTCAGAATTTAAGACCATATTTAATATGAGTCTTAAGTATAATGGAACTTGCAGTAACTTCAGAATTGGCTTCCTCATGAAGCCTTCTTGTTCTTAACTATTTGTAGTCACTTTAAGGATAGTTACAGAATGATAACTATGTTAGTGGTCTCCCATCTTAACTAATTTCTGTAACATAGAGTGTTTGACAAATTCCCATTTGACGGTAGAACTTGCTACATTCTCTCTTCAGTCTGTGTCATTCTTCCCGCACTAGATTTGTATCCCTTCAAGGAAATATGTATCCCTGGATACATCTTTGTCTGTGTAAGCCGGAGTACGGACCACCTGCAAGTGGCATTAGTTTGTGTGTTACCGAGGTGAGAGAGAGAGAGATAAGGCGGGGGGGGGGGGAGTTGAGAGTGAGAAAAGTGTGGGGAGTGTGAAGGTAAGGTAAAGTGAGGGAAGAGATTGAGAGTGAGGGGAGAGAGTGAGGGGAGAGAGTGAGGGGAGGGAGTGAGGGGAGAGAGTGAGGGGAGAGAGTGAGGGGAGGGAGTGAGGGGAGAGAGTGAGGGGGAGAGAGTGAGGGGAGAGAGGAGGGGAGAGAGTGAGGGGGGGGAGTGAGGGGAGAGAGTGAGGGGAGGGAGTGAGGGGAGAGAGTGAGGGGAGAGAGTGAGGGGAGGGAGTGAGGGGAGAGAGTGAGGGGAGAGAGTGAGGGGAGGAGTGAGGGGAGAGAGTGAGGGAGGAGTGAGGGAGAGAGTGAGGGGAGGAGAGTGAGGGGAGAGAGTGAGGGGAGAGAGTGAGGGGAGGGAGTGAGGGGAGAGAGTGAGGGGAGGGAGTGAGGGGAGAGAGTGAGGGGAGAGAGTGAGGGGAGAGAGTGAGGGGAGGGAAGTGCCACTTTAACCAGCACTGGCAAGCTTCAGGAGAGCGAGTGTGTGTCGCCTCTGCTTTTGTTGTGTTACCTTCCCTATCTTCACCTGTGAAGCCTACCAGCCTGCCTGCCTGCCTACCTACCTGCCTGCTTGCCTGCCTGCCTGCCTGCCTGCTTGCCTGCCTGCCTGCCTGCCTGTCTACCTGCCGGCATGCCTTCCTACCAGCCTATCTGTCTGCCAGTTTTGGGGAATAAAGTAGACCAGGGTAAGGTAATAAGTAGACCAGTAAGGTAAAGTAGACAAGGGTAAGGTAATAAAGTAGACCAGGGTAAGGTAATAAAGTAGACCAGGGTAAGGTAATAAAGTAGACCAGTAAGGTAAAGTAGACAAGGGTAAGGTAATAAAGTAGACCAGGGTAAGGTAATAAAGTAGACCAGTAAGGTAAAGTAGACAAGGGTAAGGTAATAAAGTAGACCAGGGTAAGGTAATAAAGTAGACCAGTAAGGTAAAGTAGACAAGGGTAAGGTAATAAAGTAGACCAGGGTAAGGTAATAAAGTAGACCAGTAAGGTAAAGTAGACAAGGGTAAGGTAAAAAGTAGACCAGGGTAAGGTAATAAGTAGACCATAAGGTAAAGTAGACAAGGGTAAGGTAATAAAGTAGACCAGGGTAAGGTAATAAAGTAGACCAGGGTAAGGTAATAAAGTAGACCAGGGTAAGGTAAAAGTAGACCAGGGTAAGGTAATAAAGTAGACAAGGGTAAGGTAATAAAGTAGACCAGGGTAAGGTAATAAAGTAGACCAGGGTAAGGTAATAAAGAAGACCAGGGTAAGGTAATAAAGTAGACCAGGGTAAGGTAAAAGTAGACCAGGGTAAGGTAATAAAGTAGACCAGGGTAAGGTAATAAGTAGACCAGTAAGGTAAAGTAGACAAGGGTAAGGTAATAAAGTAGACCAGGGTAAGGTAATAAAGTAGACCAGGGTAAGGTAATAAAGTAGACCAGGGTAAGGTAATAAAGTAGACCAGGGTAAGGTAATAAAGTAGACCAGGGTAAGTAATAAAGTAGACCAGGTAAGGTAATAAAGTAGATCAGGGTAAGGTAATAAAGTAGACCAGGGTAAGGTAATAAAGTAGACCAGGGTAAGGTAATAAAGTAGACAAGGGTAAGGTAATAAAGTAGATCAGGGTAAAGTAATAAAGTAGACCAGGGTAAGGTAATAAAGTAGACCAGGGTAAGGTAATAAAGTAGACAAGGGTAAGGTAATAAAGTAGACCAGGGTAAGGTAATAAAGTAGACCAGGGTAAGGTAATAAAGTAGACAAGAGTAAGGTAATAAAGTAGACCAGGGTAAGGTAAAGTAGACCAGGGTAAGGTAATAAAGTAGACCAGGGTAAGGTAATAAAGTAGACAAGGGTAAGGTAATAAAGTAGACCAGGGTAAGGTAATAAAGTAGACCAGGGTAAGGTAATAAAGTAGACCAGGGTAAGGTAATAAAGTAGACAAGGGTAAGGTAATAAAGTAGACCAGGGTAAGGTATAAACTTTGTGGCTGGAGGTGTGACCATAAGAGCGAATTGGATGAGCCAGCGGGAGGTTCATGAGGTACGTGGGTGAACCACTCTGCTGCAGGCTGGCAGGCAGGCAGGCAAGCAGGCTGGCAAGCAGGCAGTGAGTGAGGGAGGAAGGAAGAACGGAAAAGAATGAGGGGGAGGAAAGATGGAAGGGACAGAGAAGGAAGGAAGGAGGAAATAGAAAAATATAGTGATGGAGGAAGATGAGAGGGAGGGTGGATGATGATGATGATGGTGAGGGAGGGAGGGAGGAAGTATACATGCAGGTGTACACCTGACACGCACCTACCACTAATTAACAAGTTGCAGTTCAAAAGTAAAGTTGTGCTCCTGGTTTGTCCTCTCTGAATTTATCATCAAAATATTTTGTCCTCCACTGGTTGTAGCTTACACTGTCTGCTAGTGTGTCTTATTACCACTATCTTCAACTTTCTACCACTGTTAGAACTGTTACTTGTACCTTCATACACAGCCTTCTCTTAATTACAAACTTTGACTTTCATTTAATTTTTCTTCGTAATTTAAGTTAGAGAAAAATTTGTCTTATTCCTATTCAAACTTAAATTTTATATTATTACATGTTGCACTTGTTCATGTCTTGCAAGGAGAGCGTCTGCAGCTTCTTCGATCTTTCTTCGTAATTCTGATGTTCCGAGACAGGAATAATTTTAGTTCGTGGAAAGGGAAGGAAGGGGAAAGTGTGTTGTGTGTGAGCTTCATAGTCATGTAGGCTTGGTATAAGTTGTCATTGTTAATCAATCTTCATCTGTACAAGTCCAGGCTGTCCTCTGGCTGGATGGTATTATAAAAAATCTCCATGACATTGGTATAGCTTTATATTAATTATTATTTATTAGCGTCGGTTAAAATGATGAAGACTACGAGTTGCCTAGCAAACCTGACAGTCACACGTGAGGAACAATGCAGAGTGCAGAGATGAGGAAGCCTTGCAACACGACCCTGTGACACTCCCAGGCAAAAATGTGCAACACAAATTTGGGTGAAGTTGTTTTAGGAAACGTAATATAGAGCGCTGGGACACTGACTCTTGGAAAACACTTATAGTTGCGCACTTCAGGATAACTGGTTAACCATGGATATGCTAGGGTAGAGCTGGCTAACATGTACCATCCACGCCAAGGTGGTATGCCAGAAAATTTTATTGGCACGCTACATTCACTGTTGTGTCTATATATGTACATATGCATATATGAATGTATGTTTGTAAAAACAATGGCCACTGGAAGACTGACGTTGGTTGAGGAACTAATTACATCATGACAGGTAATTTTATTATTATTATTATTATTATTATTATTATTATTGTTATTATTATAATCAAAACTAAGCGCTAAACCCACAAGGGTCATACAGCGCATGACAGGTTAACCATGGATCACTCAGTGCACAGTACTGGGGGTTATATAGTAATAGCAGTAGTGATAGTAGTCTTTATTCCAGTATTCTTCCACCTCTCCAGTGACATGTCCATCCATCCATTTCAATTCGGCATGGTTATGTTGTACATATATTGTACCTAGAATAGTGGGTTAGGTTGGAGAATCTTTGGAGGGAAGAGAACTTAGTGTATATTATCCTTGCCTGTATAAATTCTAGTAGTACCTGGAGTGCAACTAGGTCTTGTCAGCAGTAAGAATATGACAGACGGTAAGGTCTGTCATATTCTTTTCCCATATATTAGAGTGTAACCAGAATTTACTGACCCTCTGCCGGTGTCAGCAACATTCACTCGCTGCACATAAATTGGACCAGTCTCCATTCTGCGTCACTACCACAATCATGCGTCACCAAAACCAGCCTGCGTCCCCACCACCATCCTACGTCATCAACACTAACCTGCGTCACCAGCATCAGTTCTGGCTTATGATAACACCACCACTATCTTATAACCACTACCACCACCACTATCTAACTACTACAACCTCACCAAAATCGTACACAGGTTCCAGGTTGTGGATACTGACATATTGTACATGATCAAAATGTTGTTCTAGAGAAGTTGATTGCGAAAGAATATTCTTGGCATGTTAATGTGCTTGCTTACAACCATCTGTCACCAAGTTTAGTCACACTCTTGGTGTAACTCTCTATGAAACTTGTTGTGTGATGACAACTGTGTTAGCATCTTCAACCTTCAAAGTATCAACTACGATCAGAGGAAACAGAATGTATCAAATTAACAGACGGACTGTCAGTTAACACTCATACATCGCACTGACTGTTAGTAGAGAGAGAGAGAGAGTGAGAGACTACACACCAAGTACTCTACAAGCTGGTAAAAAAAATCTACAATCTCTTAGCTTAGTGGCACCGTATACTGCTCACAGTTGAAGACTGTGGTCGAGTCTTGGGGCGGGTGGAGACTTTGAGAACGTTTCAGTACACATGTAGTCTCTGTCCATAAGTAAATTTGTACCTGGGTGTTAGCGAACTCTTCTGGCTGACGTTATACTTTAAGGAGGTGGATAGGACTTAAAATGTAGGCCTTAAACTTAACAAACTAACCAAAGTTATCAGGGAAGCAGCTTACAATAACGAAGTAGAAATTAACAAGCAGCCAGCTAATGTATTTTTCCTGGAGCTAATAATGATTGTGTAACTTAGTGGAGAGGTAAAGTGGAAAGGACGTCCCCGGAAGTTGTCGAGAACGAGGAAATGCAAATGAAGTCAATATATTGAGTTGGAAATGAACGTTAAGTGATTCAGTGGGCGGGACACTTGAAGACATGAAGATTAGAGTCGTGTAGACAATGACAAGTGAAGATAGATTTCTGGTAATGGATTCAGGACACTGTGAACAGTTATGTCGAAAAGCACAGTGAAGCAACTTGATAAAAAACTCCGCTTACCTTGTCCACTTCACCATACTGACCACTAAATAGCGAATGTTAGAAGGGGAGAAGGAGGATGAGCGCTTCCGCGGATCCTAGTATTCTTGAATCTAGTACACGGTATGATACATAATGAAAAATTTTGTCGATTCTAGGAATACTCTTCCATCTAGTACACCGTGATGTATACACTATAATGCTGCATTACACTCTAGTACAAATGAATTATCATTATCAGAATTAAAAATAAAGCATCCCCTAAAATCTTATTGTGATCAGAACACAAGAGCCAAGCTGCATAAAATAACTAACGAAGTATCTGACAAACACTGTCAAGTTATACACACACCTACCTGACAAACACTGTCAAGTTATACACACACCTACCTGACAAACACTGTCAAGTTATACACACACCTACCTGACAAACACTTGTCAAGTTATACACACACCTACCTGACAAACACTTGTCAAGTTATACACACACCTACCTGACAAACACTTGTCAAGTTATACACACACCTACCTGACAAACACTTGTCAAGTTATACACACACCTACCTGACAAACACTGTCAAGTTATACACACACCTACCTGACAAACACTGTCAAGTTATAACCACACCTACCTGACAAACACTTGTCAAGTTATACACACACCTACCTGACAAACACTTGTCAAGTTATACACACACCTACCTGACAAACACTTGTCAAGTTATACACACACCTACCTGACAAACACTGTCAAGTTATACACACACTTACCTGACAAACACTGTCAAGTTATACACACACCTACCTGACAAACACTTGTCAAGTTATACACACACCTACCTGACAAACACTGTCAAGTTATACACACACCTACCTGACAAACACTTGTCAAGTTATACACACACCTACCTGACAAACACTTGTCAAGTTATACACACACCTACCTGACAAACACTTGTCAAGTTATACACACACCTACCTGACAAACACTGTCAAGTTATACACACACCTACCTGACAAACACTTGTCAAGTTATACACACACCTACCTGACAAACACTTGTCAAGTTATACACACACCTACCTGACAAACACTTGTCAAGTTATACACACACCTACCTGACAAACACTGTCAAGTTATACACACACCTACCTGACAAACACTTGTCAAGTTATACACACACCTACCTGACAAACACTTGTCAAGTTATACACACACCTACCTGACAAACACTTGTCAAGTTATACACACACCTACCTGACAAACACTGTCAAGTTATACACACACCTACCTGACAAACACTTGTCAAGTTATACACACACCTACCTGACAAACACTTGTCAAGTTATACACACACCTACCTGACAAACACTGTTAAGTTATACACACACCTACCTGACAAACACTTGTCAAGTTATACACACACCTACCTGACAAACACTGTCAAGTTATACACACACCTACCTGACAAACACTGTCAAGTTATACACACACCTACCTGACAAACACTGTCAAGTTATACACACACCTACCTGACAAACACTGTCAAGTTATACACACACCTACCTGACAAACACTGTCAAGTTATACACACACCTACCTGACAAACACTGTCAAGTTATACACACACCTACCTGACAAACACTTGTCAAGTTATACACACACCTACCTGACAAACACTTGTCAAGTTATACACACACTTACCTGACAAACACTGTCAAGTTATACACACACTTACCTGACAAACACTGTCAAGTTATACACACACCTACCTGACAAACACTTGTCAAGTTATACACACACCTACCTGACAAACACTGTCAAGTTATACACACACCTACCTGACAAACACTTGTCAAGTTATACACACACCTACCTGACAAACACTTGTCAAGTTATACACACACCTACCTGACAAACACTTGTCAAGTTATACACACACCTACCTGACAAACACTTGTCAAGTTATACACACACCTACCTGACAAACACTTGTCAAGTTATACACACACCTACCTGACAAACACTGTCAAGTTATACACACACCTACCTGACAAACACATGAAGTCATAAACAAGAAAAAAAAGATCTATCGACAAGTGCTTTTGAGAAGTGGTAAGTATTTTCGGCACTTTACAAAGTACTTCATGCTCTCTCTACGGTCATCCTAGCTTTGGGAAGGCATGATTCCTTCCGTATTGTAGTGAGGGATCATGATTGCTCCGCGCAGTCATTCTTTTAGTGTGGGTGTGAGGGGAGGGTGTGGGGGGTGGGCCGCCCCCCTCCACCAGTCTAATTAATCACGTCTCTACCTCACACATATATTTCTCCTCTGAGCGGAAGTAAACATTGATGGTACCTGTTTTATTCCTCTCCCCACCCTCCTCCCAAGTCTCTCTTCAGGCTCTTTCCCAAGCCTCTCCCCAACTTCCTCCCCACCCTCCTCCCAAGTCTCTCTTCAGGCTCTTTCCCAAGCCTCTCCCCAACTTCCTCCCCACCCTCCTCCCAAGTCTCTCTTCAGGCTCTTTTCCAAGCCTCTCCCCAACTTCCTCCCCACCCTCCTCCCAAGTCTCTCTTCAGGCTCTTTCCCAAGCCTCTCCCCAACTTCCTCCCCACCCTCCTCCCAAGTCTCTCTTCAGGCTCTTTCCCAAGCTCTCCCCAACTTCCTCCCCACCCTCCTCCCAAGTCTCTCTTCAGGTTCTTTCCCAAGCCTCTCCCCAACTTCCTCCCCAGCCTCCTCCACAAGTCTCCTCTCCAATCTCTTTCCTCCCACCC
>NC_069445.1:4679793-4764793 GCF_026875155.1 Cherax quadricarinatus | reverse complement strand
ATAGTTGTCAAACTAGTAGTAGACCGTTTGGTAAGGAAAGTGTGATTAAACTGTTAGTACATATAGCGTTCAGTAAGATAATGGGCTAATTAAATTTTGTACACAGTCTTCCTCTCAAGGAAGGTTTCTTGATGCTGGTGAGGGGCTCTTGATCTAGGAAACTGGATCTGTGCTCCAGTTTCCTGAATTAACCCTGAATACCTTCCATTTCCCCCCCAACAGGCGCTGTATAATCCTACGGGTTTAGCGCTTCCCCTTTATAATAATAATAATAATGTACACAGTCTTCGTTCATAAAGTCTATTTCTAACTTTGCAGAGTAGTGGTACTTATCGTTTTTACGATTACAGACCCCAGTGGATTATACCTAATATGTCCCTATGAACAAATAAGTCGCACATAGGAGAGAGAAGCTTACGACGACGTTTCGGTCTGACTTGGACCATTGACAGTCACAATAACACAAAAGAGTGAGGGAACCAGTATATGTAGGCCAGTCACGGTATTGTACCTTTTTGTTCTTTGTCTCCTACACCTCCTTCGCCAGACTATTAAAATCACCATCATCACCAGTCCTGTTAGGTACCAGTATGACTTTAAAAGATGTCAATAGCTTGGTTTTACTTTACATATGGATAGCTAGCAGCAGAACAGCTGATAATTTATTCTAATGTAACAACAGTTTTTAAATAGATCGAGTCCCATACCTCCAAGGGGTATAGATACGTATCCCCTGTTAAAAACTCTGGTGTAAAGTAACATTCAGTACATTAGTTTACAAGGTTATGCAAACATAGCTAGTAAGTTATATTGGGTTTGGAGGTATCAGGTTGCTGTGGCCTACAAAAATGATTTTTGGTCCAAGAATTCGGTAGGGCACGCTCAGTGTAACTTATTGTACAGTGAAATTATAGGTGTACGACACGGAATCCTGCAGGATGGCGGGGCACATTACTGGCCGAGTTTTACGTTACAGCAGACACTGCAGGAAATATAATAGTAGTAAAGCTAGTTATATGATCATATGTATATACGGTATAAGATGATCATAGGTGCCTAATTTCCCCCCTCCCTCTTTCTCTCGCCCCTACTTCCGTGCCTCTGGCTGGCTTCCTCCCTCTCCCTCTTTTTTTCTTTTGTCTCCCTCCCTCTGTCACTGTTCTTTTTTTCAGTCTCTCCCTTCCTCTTCCTTTGCTCTTTTTTTTCTGTATCACTCCATCCCTCTTCATCTACTCTTTTTGCTGTATCTCTCTTTCCCTCTCCCTTTTTATCTATCTCTTCCCCTCTTCCTATGTTATTTTTCTCTTTTGATTTATAGGAATAAGAATAATTCCCAGAAGTACTTGTCAGGGTAAGAAGAGTTAAGTTTATATCAGCAACAAGCTGATCATATCTAGATCTTTGTAGAGTTAATGTTAAGCATCACACATACTGTAACATACATTACAGGACACAGGGTGAAGATGGAGCCATCCGTGGGCCGGAGCTTTTATTGCCTCGGTCAACCTGATGTCACTGGTGTCTGTTGTGAGAATCTATTTTAAATGTGGTGTAGGAAGTGATGATCGTGTGATGTTCTTCAGGAAGGTAAAGCCAGTATAAAGCTGTTGATGGCTGCCCTTCATGTAGTATAACAGTTGTCTCCTAGCTGTTTATGACTTTTTCGTCTCTCTACATCCTTCCTTTTATACTTCACACCCTCTTCCTTCCTCGCTTACCTCTCTCCTTTCTTCACCTCTCCCTCCTTCCTTCATCCCCTCTCCCTGCTTAATATTCTTTCTCTTCTTCCTGTATACCCCTTTCATCTCTTCTTCCCTCCTTCACAACGTCTCCTTTCTAGGTAAATATGATTTTTGGGTGATTTAGCGTGGTCTTTCTTGATTAGTAATTATGGAAAGAGTGCAAGTTTGTGGTGGAGGTCCTGCCAGTGCGTATGTAACCATCCGTGTGTCTCTCTCTTCTCTCTTACAGTGACAAGTACACCAGATTCTGCCAGTGGAAAAACCTCGAGTTGAATATACAGGTAAGTCAAGGTTCGGGGAAGCCTGCTCCTTCCCCAACATTTTTGGTGTAGCTCAGGTATTTCTCTCTCTCTCTCTCTCTCTCTCTCTCTCTCTCTCTCTCTCTCTCTCTCTCTCTCTCTCTCTCTCTCTCTCTCTCTCTCTCTCTCTCTCTCTCTCTCTCTCTCTCTCTCTCTTTTTACACAGGGTTCGACAAGGTTAAGGATCCCTAGCTTTATTGACAAGCTATTTACATGTTAAGGATTCCTAACTTTATTGGCAAGCTAAGAGCTGTTACCTACATCAGCTCATTTGAAAGCATTTTTATTGTTATGAGACATACAAGTAGGGAACAGGATGAAGTTGGAGCCATCTGTGGGCCAGCATTTTCATTTGATCAACTGACTTTATCTCGTTGACATCATTATGCTGTACGAATGTGTTCCATACTCGAGTCATCCTGGGTATGTATGATCTCAGATGGAGTGATGTTCTGGAGAAGGGCACAGCCAGAGTGAAGTTGCTGCTTTCTGCCCGTCTTGTGGCATTAAAGCTTGTTTCACGCTGTCCTCGAAGTGGATCCAAGTGTGGTATTTTGACAATATTGGCCTTGTACATAACAGTAAGGCCACCCACATCCCTCCTATGTTGAAGGCTCTGCTGAAATGACAGATCTATCCAGGATGGGTCCAGGCGAGAGATGAGACGTCTTGCTCTGTTCTCTACTCTGTCAAGCAGTCGCAGATGAGAGAGGGGGCATGCAAAACCAAGAAAGTGGAGCATACTCAAGGTGTGAGCGTACTTGTGCCTCGTACAGGATCTTGCAACCCCTACTGTCAAGCAGATGCGAGATACGGCGAAGTGCTGTAAGCTTCCTGGCTGCCTTGTTTGCAAGATTTACAACATGGTTCTTCATGGTTAGTTTGGAGTCAAATTTCACCCAAGGATATCAACTTCTTCTCCAGGTGCCAACACCCTTCCATTCATCCTTACTACTGCACCAGCATTACCATCATGGTGCCTAGAGACGATCATCATTTGCGTTTTCTCAGGTGCAAATGTTACTTGCCATCTATTTCCCCAAGCTGATATAGCTCTCAGTTGTGATTGATGTAGCTTAGAGCAGCTGGCATTTCTTCTCTTGGATAAGTGAATGTCAGTGTACAGTCGTCTGCATATGCATGTGATTCTGGGATGAGATGAAGAAGGTCGTTGAAGTAGACGTTCCATAACAATGGACCCAGCACGCTTCCTTGTGGAACACTTGCCCCAATAGGACGTCTTGCTGATTCCGTTCCATTGAGAACTACACTTAGAGATCTACCATGAAGGTAATCACTGAGGAGACATAGCGTAGAGCCTGCAATTCCCAGTGCTTGAAGTTTTGCTAAGAGGCCCTGGTGCCACACCCGGTCGAAAGCGCCAGCAATGTCCAGTGCTACCACACAGCTGACTTTGGATTCATCCAGTGACTGGTGCCACTTAGTGGAGAGGTTTAACAACAGATCAGCAGCAGAGTACCTTTCCTGAAGCCATATTGACGATCACAAAGTAGTGAGTGGTAGTCAAAAAACTCTGTCATTTGTCTTGAGATTATTGTCTCAAGGATCTTACCAGTGATTGACAGGAGTGACACTGGTCTGTAGTTGCTGATTTCTGCTCTGCTCTTCTTTTTGTGAACAGGGACTACATTTGCCTCTTTCCATAGAGAGGGCCATTTACACTGTGCTAGGCAGTGCTGAAAGATGCGAGTTAGAGGTGCTGCTAGCTGGTCTCCACATCTTCTCAACAATCTTGGGCTCAACTTGTCTGGGCCCACAGCCTTTTCTTGGTCAAGCGATTTAAGAAGGAAATGCACCTCCTCCTGCCTTATTGTCACCACTGACAGTTTTGACACAGTTCTTGCAGCTAGCCAAGGAGGGTCCCTTGCTGGATCAGGAACTTGCATTTTGACTACTAGTAGAGGTGGTCCCATCCTGTCGATTTAGAGGTGGAATAAGTTCATCAGGCAGATAACCTTGTCTGTCCTTGACCAGGGACCACCAGGTTTTGGAGCCTACCCTACCTGATGCTAGCTTTCTTTTAGTGTCCACCTCCCATTTAGCAATGGCCCACTTTTGAACATCACCCATCTCTCTCTCTCTCTCTCTCTCTCTCTCTCTCTCTCTCTCATCCTCATGCAATGATGGAGAAGTTCTCTTCAGTGTGTCTAGAAGATTATTGTAATAATTTATTATTATTTTTATTATTATTATTATTAATATTATTATTATATTTTATTATTATTATTGACTAAATTACGCTATAAAATATCAGAAAGTACTGTAAACAGTAATATTCTTTCTTAATTTGGTTTGTGTGCTAATTGTTCCTCGTAGTACAAGTTGTGGTCGTCAAAAAAGTTTAATTTACTTTGAGCATGGGCCTACTGCTAGATTTTTTTCCTTCGATGTTCATAGCAAAATGATGTATAAGGGTAAGTTACATTTTGAGGTTTATCATTTAAGCTGGATGACTTCAGTTTCTCTAAACATTGTGACAGCGGGAACTTTGTGAACACCTGTGAGACACTGGGGAGGCACCCTTCCTGGCGAGGGAAAGAACCCTTCCTGGAAGGGGAAGGACTTCTTTCTAGTAAGGAAAGTAACCCTGAAAGGGAAAGAACCCTTCCTAGCTAGGGAAGGGATTCTACTTGGATGGGAGAACTTGGGACGGGATCCTAGTTGCTGACGACTAGGGGAGTCGTCAGCGACAAGCTGCGCCAATATTTTATTAAAAAATAATGATCTGGCAGCACTGTTTTGACAACCTGCACTCTACTCTAGGATTAGTGTTTTAGTTTTTCAGATTATTAGCATAAGTAGAATTCTAACATGCGTGGAAGTCCAAATACAGCATATTATCTTTGCCAAGTCATGTATGTATTTGTAATAATTAAATGGTGAGATCTTTTAAGTATATTCTCATATAATTTCTATATAAACGTTATTTAAGTTAGGTTAGCTTGTTTAGATTATCATTTATTCTTGTTAAGCATTTTGACGAGTACGACTTACGGTTTTAAAAGTAGAGAGTATGTTAAAATCGCAATTATCTATCCAGTGTAACTACTTAATAATGCTACTTACGTCTGGATGCAAGGCCCATGTGTTGACCCTGTTTTTTTTTTACCTAATTCGTATATGTATGTTGAAATTAGTGCTTATAATAAGTAAGCAACAGACTGACTTTGGAATGTGAGGCTTTGTCGGGGTATATTGGGAGTGTAAGCAAGACAGCGAGTAAACTCTACGGTCACTGCCACCCGCGTTTCACTATCTCTTCCCCGCAGCTTTTTCTGAAAGCTTCAACTGATGAAGCTTTTTTTATATAAGCACTTTGCTTGTTGTCCTTTAGTCTTCGTTATTGTCAAATGTTAAGAGGAAATATTGTAGCTGTAGTGTCAGTTTTTTTTTTTTTTTTAGATATTTGTGAAATGCTCTGGTGCTGTGTCACACCTAAGAATTTAGTGCTTTCCCGTTTAACAATGATAATAATAATAATAATTAATAATAGTAATAATTGATTGATCTCATTTTATGGTTTTTGGTCTCATGAAAAGATTTAGGTCGTATTTAAATCTTTTTGTGAACATGAGCAGCTATCAGGATATCATGCTGACATATAACAGTGACTGATATTCTGTATACATTTTCCTGTTACATTACAATAAAATTTTTGGCTTTATTTACTATAACATATCCCTTTGATGCCGGTGAGGGGTTTTTGATCCAAGGAGTTAGATTTAGCCTCCACTTCCTTGGATAAGTCTCAAATGACTTCCAGGTATGGTATCTCTCCCGTGTGGGTTTAGCGGTTCCCTTCATATGCAGCAAAAATGAAAAATACTGTAACATAAATTCTAAAAATTATTGGTTATGCATTGTTCTGTCTTATACTGCCTTCAAGGAGCAGGGATGCTTGCATGCTGGGATGAGATTTTAATCCGAGGAATCGGAGCTACCCTTCCCTTGGGTCAAACTTTATCAAACCTTCCATTCCCAAGGGCTGTATTACTCTTCGGTTCAGCATTTTCCCTTGGTAAACATGTTAATAATAATAGTAATAATCACAATAATAATAATAATAATAATAATAATAATAATGTCCTATACTGTACTAGATGATGGTTGATATAACTTATACTTGCTTTGTGTTGCAGCTAACGATGAACGACTTCAGTGTACACAGGATTATTGGTCGTGGTGGGTTTGGAGAAGTTTATGGGTGTCGGAAAGCAGACACTGGCAAGATGTATGCCATGAAATGTCTAGACAAAAAGAGAATAAAGATGAAGCAGGGTGAAACACTAGCACTCAATGAACGAATTATGTTGTCACTAGTCAGTACAGGGGTGAGTCACTCTTCTTTGAATACTCCTTTTTGCAAACTAATTTTTGTTATAAATACTGCATGCTTTTAATAACTTTAGATATTTTTAGATATGTATGCATGAAATTTTATATACTAATCTAAGTATTTCAACTGTCACATTACTATTAGATCTGAAAAACCAGGAAATCAACTCATTTGTAAGTTGCAGATATCCTTTACTTATACTTCGCTTCCCAATTATTTTGAACTGCATTTTTTTTAAGCAGTCATCTTCTATTTTTATACTACATACATCATCATTTGCTACAGTATATTATTCCCAGTCTAAAAATTAATATGTGACAAGCAGTACTAGTTAAGCAATAATTAATAAATATGTAACTGGGGTGGCATTTATTTCAGGTGGATTGCCCCTTCATTGTGTGTATGACGTACGCTTTTCACACACCAGACAAGCTGTGCTTTATCTTGGACCTCATGAATGGTGGTGATCTTCATTATCACTTATCACAACACGGTGTCTTCAATGAGCAGGAAATGAGATTTTATGCTGCAGAAGTTATATTAGGTAAAATTTGCTCTTAAAAAATCACATTCAGCATTTTATTGAAAAAATTTAATACAACATTGTCTTTTAACCATTTGAGTTACAGTTCTTTGTATCATAGGTACAATATCTTTTTTTTTCTCTGGAAATTTCTTTTTCTTGAGGTGTGGCATCTTGTAGAATCTTCTGTAGCCTTCTCAGTTACCACCAGATGCTGAAAACATTTGAAAACTAACTCTAAGATCAGAGGTAGGGTCATTGGTTCACAGCCAGAGATCTGGGTTTAACTTGAGGTGAAGTGATGTGTATGTGCACTTTCCAAATCATTTTGCTCCTGTACATATGGACCTCAGTGTTAGTCATTGTGCAGATTTGGGAAGAGACCCACAGATATCTTCCATTTATATATTATCAGGTCTCTCTCTCTTCTTCACTCCAGAGAATATATTCCAAGTAGTTTGAGGCATTCTCATTAGTTGAAATGCTTTCATAAACTTTGTCCATACTCCAGTAGAACAGGAAATTCATGAAACCACTTGTTTCCACTAAATGCGTTTTAACATGCTCACACATGCCCTTCCTGGGATGCCACACACTCTCTCTCTCTCTCTCTCTCTCTCTCTCTCTCTCTCTCTCTCTCTCTCTCTCTCCCCTGCTCTCTCCTCTCTCTCTTCTCTCCCCCATGCTTCTCTGCCACGCTCTCTTTCTCTCTCTCTTTCTCTCTCTCTTTCTCTCTCTCTCTCTCTCTCTCTCTCTCTCTCTCTCTCTCTCTCTCTCTCTCTCTCTCTCTCTCTCTCTTCTTTCTTCTCTTTTTTTCTTTCTTTCTTTCTTTCTTTTTTCTTTCTTTCTTTCTTTCTTTCTTTCTTCACCCCCCTCCCCAGCTTCTATTTATACATTTTCTTGATCAATCTATTCTCCACCATCTTTTCTAAATGACCAAACCATCTCATCAACCCTTACTCCATTCTTTGATTTATACCGTCATACTACCACACAGTCTTCCTAATTTATACACTCCTAATGCTCTGCATAATATTTTGCAAAATACAGTAAATTCATCTCAAACATGACATCTCTACTGCTTCCAGTCTCCTCTTCATGGCAACATTTACAGACCATAACTTACACCCATATGAAATGGTTGTTGGCACTGTACTCTTGTACATTCCTCTTTTTTTTTTTACTCCATTAATAGCCTTCTTTCTTTCTGCAGATCAGTCAACACTAGCTACATTTTTTTTCTTTTGTCTATTCTGTGATTCACCTCATCTTTAATAAGTTCATTTGGTGACACATCCTCTCCAAAATATTTGATTATTTTCACTTCCTTTCGCTTCTGAAGATCTCCGGAACTATTAACAAATTCATACTTCCACAAAAAGTACAATACAGTGGATTTTTCCTTAAAATAATGCATATGCATTTATAACATGGGAGTCTATAGGATAATGGGTTTCTGTCAGTGTAGTTTTACTTGTCAAAACTTTCCTCAGAAACAATCTTATTATTAATCAAGGGATTGTTGTATTGTATGTAGTATTTATAAGTTTTTAAAAATCATATTTGCTAAACTGTATCAAATTCAATATTTGAGCACAAAAAAACCCATAAGGGAAATTCCTTGATGTTGGTGAGGGGGCCTCTTAATCCAAGGAATTAGACCTGCCCTCCTTTTCCTTGGATCGAACCTTAATGCCTTCCATTCCCCAAGGCACTACATGGCCCATTTGGGTTTAGTGCTTCTCCATGAATGTAATAAAAATTAATGTATAAATTGAGAGTAAAAATAATTTACTTAATAATATAAAGGTACTTGGTTGAAATGGGAGCTGTATACTAAGTAATGAACAGTTTCTCAGTTGCTTATCTGTTTTTTGAAGCTCTTGAAAGTAAGCTTATAAATGTTTTACTTTACAGTTCCTATTATCATACAATGAATGTATTTGTATTATCAGTTGGTAACAAATAAAATTCTTATTTTATGTCTGTGCCATATAAGATATGCATGTATGATTAGTTCTCAAGGCAGTGATCTCTTACAGGGCTAGAACATATGCACCGACGATATATTGTGTATCGAGACCTTAAACCAGCTAACATACTCCTGGATGAGCATGGTCACGTCAGAATATCAGACTTAGGATTAGCATGTGACTTCTCCAAAAAGAAACCACATGCATCGGTGTAAGTAGCACATACAGTATCTTCCTATTTACTTACATCCAAAACTATCTTTGTTTTACTTCAAGATATTAATTTACTTCATACAGTGAGATATATAATAGAGGTATCAAAATGCTGAACATTTACAGTGCATGCAAAAATAATCTGGACCTCCCTTCTATTATTATGAAATCATTGAAAAGCATCAACATAAACATTATAGAACAAAAACTGTAATACTTAGTACTTTTTTTTTTTTTTAACAAGTCAGCCGTCTCCCACCGAGGCAGAGTGACCCAAAAAGAAAGAAAATCCCCAAAAACAAAATACTTTCATTATCAATCAACACTTTCACCTCACTCACACATAATCACTGTTTTTGCAGAGGTGCTCAGAACACAACAGTTTAGAAGCATATACGTATAAGGATACACAACATATCCCTCCAAACTGCTACTTATATTACTGGTACTTACATTAATATTTTGTCGTCTACCCCTTGGCCTTGATAACCATTTGAAGCTGTTTGGGCATACTTTTACTTGTATTCCTGAAGTAATCAATGAATGGATTCCTGCCATATTTCATCCATGTCACGCCTGCAGCAGTAGATCAAGGATATGTATTTGGGTCAACCAGTTACCCGTTGATTGCTTCAGGAATCTGAGTGAAAGCATAACCAAACACCTTCAAATGATTATCAAGGTCAAGAGGAAGATGATAAAATATTACTGTAAGTATCAAATATTACAGTTTTTGTTCTGTAATGCTCTGCAGTGCTCTGCATATAAAGGGGCTTTTGGCATGTACACCCAATTGTTATACTCCTTTGTACATACATGTATCATGCTAAAATAAAATTATTATTATTATTATTTTAATGATTTTTCATAATAATCAAAAGGAGGTCTGGATTATATTTTGCAGGCACTGTATGTTTAAATCTTTGAAGAATTTTTTATTTTTATTTAAAAATAAAATGCTATATATGTGTGTGTGTGTGTAAAGATTTAGGTCTAATTTTATTGAAAACTACAGTACCAAAATGAGTAAATAATTTTTTAACGTCTAGCTCTTGACATCACTCTCCATCTACAGCTTACCCGGGTAAGCTGCTCTGTGTCTTAATACACTTCCTGTAAAATAGAGTACAAATGCTCCACTAGAAATTTGGATCCAATGCAAACATCCTGTTTTCAGTTCCAGTATAATTCTTTAGGCCAGTTTTGTAGAACAGCAAAATACAAATGTTGCAGTACATGTACAATACTGTAGATATATATAGTACAATATTATAAAAATTGCCTGTTTCCTGTGCTAAATAAATAATTCAAAATTCATAATTTTACCAAACTACTATTTTTTTTTTCATTAACCCGGCCATATCCCACTGAGGCAGGGTGACCCAAAAAGAAAAACGAAAGTTTCTCTTTTTGGGTCACTGAAAAGAAAAATGAAAGTTTCTCTTGTTAACTTTAGTAATGTGTATAGGAGAAGGGGTTACTAGCCCCTGGCTCCTGGCATTTTAGTCAAGTCTTACGACATGCATGGCTTGTGGAGGAAGAATTCTGTTCCACTTCCCCATGGAGAGAAGTACTATTGCTGTTTTAGTTATTTCAAATAAGCAGTAGCCTGGGCCAGCAAGAATGTTCAACAACAATATATTTTAAGTTTACATATCCAGATCATTTGGATGTGAAAAGTGGGCTATAGTAAATGTATATGCACCTGGAGAAGAGAGAAGTGTAGAGGAGAGAGAGAGATTTTGGGAAATGTTGAGGGAATGCATGGGGAGTTTTGAACCAAGTGTGAGAGTAATGGTGGTTAGGGATTTCAATGCTAAAGTGGGCAAAAATGTTGTGGAGGGAGTAGTAGGTAAATTTTGGGTGCCAGGGGTAAATGAAAATGGGGAGCCTTTAATTGAGCTATGTGTAGAAAGAGGTTTGGTAATAAGTAATACATATTTTATGAAGAAGAGGATAAATAAATATACAAGGTATGATATAGCATGTAATGAAAGTAGTTTGTTAGATTATGTATTGGTGGATAAAAGGTTGATGGGTAGGCTCCAGGATGTACACGTTTATAGAGGGGCAACTGATATATCGGATCATTATTTAGTTGTAGCTACAGTTAGAGTAAGAGGTAGATGGGAAAAGAGGAAAATGGCAACAACAAGCAAGAGGGAGGTGAAAGTGTATAAACTAAGGGAGGAGGAAGTTCAGGTGAGATATAAGCAGCTATTGGCAGAAAGGTGGACTGGTGCAAGTATGAGTAGTGGGGGGGGGGGGGTTGAAGAGGGTTGGAATAGTTTTAAAAATGCAGTATTAGAATATGGGGCAGAAGTTTGTGGTTATAGGAGGGTGGGTGCAGGAGGAAAGAGGAGTAATTGGTGGAATGAAGAAGTAAAGGGTGTGATAAAAGAGAAAAAGTTAGCTTATGAGAGGTTTTTACAAAGCACAAGTGTTATAAGAATTGTAGAGTATATGGAGAGTAAAAGAAAGGTGAAGAGAGTGGTGAGAGAGTGCAAAAGGAGAGCAGATGATAGAGTGGGAGAGGCACTGTCAAGGAATTTTAATGAAAATAAGAAAACATTTTGGAGTGAGTTAAACAAGTTAAGAAAGCCTAGAGAACGAATGGATTTGTCAGTTAAAAACAGAACAGGGGAGTTAGTAGATGGGGAGATGGAGGTTTTGGGTAGATGGCGAGAATATTTTGAGGAACTTTTAAATGTCGACGAAGAAAGGGAAGCGGTAATTTCATGCACTGGCCAGGGAGGTATACCATCTTTTAGGAGTGAAGAAGAACAAGTGTGAGTGTGGGGGAGGTGTGTGAGGCTTTATGTAGAATGAAAGGGGGTAAAGCAGCTGGAACTGATGGGATCATGACAGAAATGTTAAAAGCAGGGGGAGGATATAGTGTTGGAGTGGTTGGTATTTTTGTTTAATAAATGTATGAAAGAGGGGAAGGTACCTAGGGATTGGCAGAGAGCATGTATAGTCCCTTTATATAATGGGAAGGGGACAAAAGAGATTGTAAAAATTATAGAGGAATAAGTTTACTGAGTATACCAGGAAAAGTGTACTGTAGGGTTATAATTGAAAGAATTAGAGGTAAGACAGAATGTAGGATTGCGGATGAGCAAGGAGGTTTCAGAGCGGGTAGGGGATGTGTAGATCAAATGTTTACATTGAAGCATATATGTGAACAGTATTTAGATAAAGGTAGGGAAGTTTTTATTGCATTTATGGATTTAGAAAAGGCATATGATAGAGTGGATAGGGGAGCAATGTGGCAGATGTTGCAAGTATATGGAATAGGTTGTAAGTTACTAAATGCTGTAAAGAGTTTTTATGAGGATAGTGAGGCTCAGGTTAGGGTGTGTAGAAGAGAGGGAGACTACTTCCCAGTAAAAGTAGGTCTTAGACAGGGATGTGTAATGTCACCGTGGTTGTTTAACCCTTTCAGGGTCCGTCCCGTAGATCTACGGCTTTACATTCAGGGTCGAAACCGTAGATCTACGCCATGAGCTCAGCTCACTCTGATAAGCTGTGAGTGGTAAATTTGGGCCTAGATATAAGATATTACATCTATGTGGTATGTGTGCACCACATAAAACAAATCCTGCAGCACACAGTGTATAATGAGAGAAAAAAAACTGAGACCATGATTTTCGATTAAAACAATTACTTTGCAGTGTTTTTTCGTATGTTTGTTATAGTTGTATTTGCTATTTCTTGGTCTCATTTGATAGAATGGAAGACATATTACAGAAATAGAGATGATTTTTATTGGTTTTAGCACTGGAAATGGCTTGAAACTGAACTCAAAGTAGCGGAAATGCTACATTTTTGCCGATGTTCAAGAGTAAACAAACGACCTCACACGTCTAATACATGCCAGCTGGTGGGTCTAATATACATTCACAAATGTGGTGATGATATTTATACAATTATTACAATATTGCATAACAGTAAATCTTCTATTTTTTGGTTTGAATAAAAATTCATTATGTGAATAAAAAATCAAAATGGAATTCATTTGTAAAGCCTCAAAATGTAACTAATGAACAGAGGAAATGTTAGTTTAGTGCCAGGAATACCTACAGTGTTTATTCTGGACCCTATTTTGAAATTGGAATATTTTGAACTTTGTGTTAAATTGGCCAAATTACCAATTTCCGATCACTTTATTTTGTAGTTGAAACAGTTGATTTGGCGATTTCTTGTGCTCAATCGATAGAATAGAAGTAGTACTAGTGAAATAGCTAAGAATTTGGTCAACTGGAATAAAGTAATTGGCCTAAAATGGGAGTCAAAGTCGGCAAAATCGCCAATTCGTAAATATCACTGACACATCAAAATTCGCAAGAGCATAATTTCGTCAGTTTTCCATCATATTTCATACTTTTTGTTTTATTACCTTCAGAAAAAGATTCTCTTCCATTTCATAAGAAAAAATAAAAAAAAATTCTTTTTAAATTCGTGGACCCTGGTGTGCACTTTGAAATTTGGCCTCTGGACCCTGAAAGGGTTAATATATTTATAGATGGGGTTGTAAAGGAAGTAAATGCTAGGGTGTTCAGGAGAGGGGTGGGATTAAATTATGGGGAATTAAATTCAAAATGGGAATTGACGCAGTTGCTTTTTGGTGATGATACTGTGCTTATGGGAGATTCTAAAGAAAAATTGCAAAGGTTAGTGGATGAGTTTGGGAGTGTGTGTAAAGGTAGAAAGTTGAAAGTGAACATAGAGAAGAGTAAGGTGATGAGGGTATCAAATGATTTAGATAAAGAAAAAATGGATATTAAATTGGGGAGGAGGAGTATGGAAGAAGTAAATGTTTTCAGATACTTGGAAGTTGACGTGTCGGCAGATGGATTTATGAAGGATGAGGTTACTCATAGAATTGATAAGGGAAAAAAGGTGAGTGGTGTGTTGAGTTATATGTGGAGACAAAAAACGTTATCTATGGAGGCAAAGAAGGGAAAGAATGAAAGTATAGTAGTACCAACACTCTTATATGGGTGTGAAGCTTGGGTTGTGAATGCAGCAGCGAGGAGGCGGTTGGAGGCAGTGGAGATATCCTGTGTAAGGGCAATGTGTGGTGTAAATATTATGCAGAAAATTCGGAGTGTGGAAATTAGGAGAAGGTGTGGAGTTAATAAAAGTATTAGTCAGAGGGCTGAAGAGGGGTTGTTGTGGTGGTTTGGTCATTTAGAGAGAATGGATCAAAGTAGAATGACATGGAGAGCATATAAATCTTTAGGGGAAGGAAGGTGGGGGAGGGGTCGTCCTCGAAAAGGTTGGAAGGAAGGGGTAAGGGAGGTTTTGTGGGCAAGGGGCTTGGACTTCCAGCAGGCGTGCATGAGAGTGTTCAATAGGAGTGAATGGAGACAAATGGTATTTGGGACCTGACGATCTGTTGGAGTGTGAGCAGGGTAATATTTAGTGAAGGGATTCAGGGAAACCGGTTATTTTTATGTAGCCGGACTTGAGTCCTGGAAATGGGAATTACAATGCCTGCACTCTAAAGGAGGGGTTCGGGATATTAGCAGTTTGGAGGGATATGTTGTGTATCTTTATAGGTATATGCTTCTAAGCTGTTGTGTTCTGAGCACCTCTGCAAAAACAATGATTATGTGTGAGTGAGGTGAAAGTGTTGAATGATGAAAGTATTTTCTTTTTGGGGATTTTCTTTCTTTTTGGGTCACCCTGCCTCGGTGGGAGATGGCCGACTTGTTTAAAAAAAAAAAAAATTGAAGTTATGGCAACATTTTCTTCCCAAACAGTTTGTGAAATCTTTCTAAGTTCGTAACATAAAAGCTGATTATATATTTTTCCTTTCAGTCTGTATAATCAGGGTTATTCCAAGCTTTATAATGTCAACCCCTAATTTATTTTATTATTAATTCTGCTTTAAATACTACACATATATATTATATAATCAGTTGTATTCTTCATACCCAGTTGTAATATACTCGTTTAGTTGCTGTAGATCTAACGATGTATGTTTTTGGAAATAAATATGTAATTTATTATTTAAAATGTTTTCTAAAAGAAAAAGTGTGGAACTTAGATAAGTAAAAGTTATATTTATTCATCCCAGGGTTTATAATGAATCTGCAAGACTTTTAAAGGTGTTAATATTTTCCTCATTTATGAAATGAAGAAAGTATTGATATCTGAATTAAAAAAATGTATGGTCATAAGCATGACTTGCTCCATTAGTAGAATATTGAGTCAGTATATTTTTTATTCATTTGGATAAATAAATAATAAAATCCAGAAATTTTGAAAATCGCAACATAATTTGTTGTGATCACTATAAAACAAAATAGGCTGTTTTAAGTGGAGTGTCAAATTTATCATTTTGTTTCTTAAAAAAAATCTTAAATGGTTATCTTACTGCCTGTCATTTTTTTTTCCCACTGATTTTTTTAATATAAGATAAATTTAAAGAATGTTACATTTACTTTTCCCTTCCATTTTCAGAGGGACTCATGGTTATATGGCGCCTGAAGTGCTTAGTAAAGGAACTGCTTATGATAGTTCAGCGGACTGGTTCTCCTTTGGTTGTATGTTGTATAAGTTGCTCAAAGGCCACTCCCCGTTCAGGCAACACAAAACTCGAGACAAACATGAAATTGACCGTATGACTTTAACAATGGTGAGTTATGATAATAGTGTTATATTATTATATTCATAACAAGGTACTAAACTGTGTTGTAAATTTCCTCTTAGTAATTAACTACTTGTAGTTACATGAGCAGATGTAAGCTCCTGGTGTCCTGTCATAAGTATTTAATTTATCATATAATATTTTTAAATTTCCAATGGTTGTAGCACTTGCTACATCCTCTTGTAAATCATATTTTTGTTCTACTAGTTTCAAATGAAAACATTTCTGGTATCCTTTCAGTGGCTCCTCTTCCTTAGTCTATAGTTATGGCCTTCTGTTTTGCCAGATTATGGCTTTAAAACTCTTCCTTGTCAGTTCTTTCATCATTTATTTTCACTACATTGACCAAAGAAGAAATACATTGGCTATCATTTATTCAGTAAAAGATTTGTCAGAAGTGCACAGACATCAAATTCAAATTATCTTTTTTTTTTTTTCAACAAGTTGGCCGTCTCCCACCGAGGCAGGGTGACCCAAAAAGAATGAAAATCCCCAAAAAGAAAATACTTTCATCATCATTCAACACTTTCACCTCACTCACACATAATCACTGTTTTTGCAGAGGTGCTCAATACAACAGTTTTGAAGTATATACGTATAAAGATACACAACATATCCCTCCAAACTGCCAATATCCTAAACCTCTCCTTTAAAGTGCAAGCATTGTACTTCCCATTTCCAGGACTCAAGTACGGCTTATAAAATAACCTGTTTCCCTGAATCCCCTCACTAAATATTACCCAGCTCGCACTCCAACAGCTCGTCAGGTCCCAAATACTATTCATCTCCATTCACTCCTATCTAACACACTCACGCACGCTTGCTGGAAGTCCAACCCCCTCGCCCACAAAATCTCCTTTACCCCCCCTCCAACCTTTTTGAGGACGACCCCTACCCCGCCTTCCTTCCCCTACAGATTTATACGCTCTCCATGTCATTCTCCTTTGATCCATTTTCTCTAAATGATCAAACCATCTCAACAACCCCTCTTCACCCCTCTGACTAATACTTTTATTAACTCCACACCTTCTCCTAATTTCCACACTCAGAATTTTCTGCATAATATTTACACCTCACATTGCCCTTAGACAGGACATCTCCACTGCCTCCAACCACCTCCTCGCTGCAGCATTTACAACCCAAGCTTCACACCCATATAAGAGTGTTGGTACTACTATACTTTCATACATTCCCTTCTTTGCCTCCATAGATAACATTTTTTGCCTCCACAAATACCTCAATGCACCACTCACCTTTTTTCCTTCATCAATTCTATGATTAACTTCATCCTTCATAAATCCATCCGCTGACACATCAACTCCCAAATATCTGAAAACATTGACTCTTCCATACTCCTCCCCAATTTGATATCCAGTTTTTCTTTATCTAAATCATTTGATACCCTCATCACCTTACTCTTCTCTATGTTCACTTTCAACTTTCTACCTTTACACACACTTCCAAATTCATCCACTAACCTTTGCAATTTTTCTTTAGAATCTCCCATAAGCACAGTATCATCAGCAAAAAGTAACTGTATCACTTCCCATTTTCTATTTAATTCCCCATAATTTAATACCACTCCTCTCCCGAACACCCTAGCATTTACTTCTTTTACAACCCCATCTATAAATATATTAAACAACCCTGTCTAAAACCTACTTTTACCGGGAAGTAGTCTCTCTCTCTTCTACACACCCTAACCTGAGCCTCACTATCCTCATAAAAACTCTTTACAGCATTTAGTAACTTACCACCTATTCCATATACTTGCAACATCTGCCACATTGCTCCCCTATCCACTCTATCATATGCCTTTTCTAAATCCATAAATGCAATAAAAACTTCCCTACCTTTATCTAAATACTGTTCACATATATGCTTCAATGTAAGCACTTGATCTACACATCCCCTACCCACTCTAAAACCTCCTTGCTCATCCGCAATTCTATATTCTGTCTTACCTCTAATTCTTTCAATAATAAACCATACCACGGACGAGGATAGAACCTGCGATCAGAGAGTCACATCTTTAAATAATAACCCTTTAAATAATAACTCTTTAAATAATACACTTTTCCTGGTATACTCAGTAAACTTATTCCTCTATAATTTTTACAATCTCTTTTGTCCCCCTTCCCTTTATATAAAGGGACTATACACACTCTCTGCCAATCCCTAGGTACCTTCCCCTCTTTCATACATTTATTAAACAAAAATACCAACCACTCCAACACTTGGCCCCCCCCTGCTTTTAACATTTCTGTCATGATCCCGTCAGTTCCAGCTGCTTTAATTCCTTTCATTCTGTGTAATGCCTCACGCGCTTCCCCCACACTCACATCCTGCTCTTCTTCACTCCTAAAAGATGGTATACCTCCCTTGCCAGTGCATGAAATTACCGCCTCCCTTTCTTCGTCGATATTTTAAAGTTCCTCAAAATATTCTCGCCATCTACCCAATACCTCCATCTCCCCATCTACTAATTCCCCTACTCTGTTTTTAACTGACAAATCCATTTGTTCCCTAGGCTTTCTTAACTTGTTTAACTCCAAAATTTTTTCTTATTTTCATTAAAATTTCTTGACAGTGCCTCTCCCACTCTTTCATCTGCTCTCCTTTTGCACTCTCTCACCACTCTCTTCATCTTTCTTTTACTCTCCATATACTCTACTCTTCTTATAACACTTCTGCTTTGTAAAAATCTCATAAGCTACCTTTTTCTCTTTTATCACACCCTTTACTTCATCATTCCACCAATCACTCTGTTTTCCTCCTGCACCCACCCTCCTATAACCACAAACTTCTGCCTCACTCATCCTTCAAAGTGCAGGCATTGCATGTCCCACCTCCAAGACTTAATTTCAGCAAACTAGTTTTTCCTGAATCCTTTCACAAATGTTAACTTGCCCACGTGAATGCTAAAACTACTTGTCTTCACTTGCATATGCATGCTAGATGCTCAAGTTCTTTCCATCAAAACATCCTTTACTCTTTCATTTTAACCGTTTTGAGGATGCCCACTACTCCTCCTTTTCCCCCTTCCTGCATTTTCACATTTTTTTTGTCATCCTATCCTTCTGCATCCTTTCTAAATGACCAAACCATTTCAACACCTGAGTTACAGTCTGTGCAGAAAGTTATGATGCCATTGAATTGGTGTCATAATTTTTTTCATAATTCATTTCTTATACTTATGTTGGTCTTGTGGGATATGAAATATTATAATGTTCATCAGGCCAAGCTGTATAAACACTGGCAATATGGCATAAATCACAAGATTCACCCAGTAACCTTGTCACTAACCCCTCTCTTGTGACCAACAATAATGTCATGGAGCAGTGCAAAGGAGGATATATTGGCTGTAATTGCCCTGCAAAAGAGCAGACATGATACACTATATCTTCTCAGATGGGACTGAAACGGCATTCAGTGCAATCTCAACTAATATTTTCTGGTCCTAAATTAAACTCTCCAAGGACTGAAAATGATGGCTCATCAAGTAAAGGCAAAGCCTTCCATCACAGCATGGGAAGTAAAGGAGAAAAATCCTTGGTTATTGGAGCATGTGTCCCTCAGGTGTCTTCATCAGTGACTCCATGATGACTTGGGATTCAGAAACTTTCATGAATGCAGTAAATCTCTTCTTAGAGGAGGAGGAAAAGTTTTGCAAGAAATACTGTAGGTGAGGTATGGAGGAATGGAGAGGTGTTTTTGTGTTAAGATGAATCGAGCTTTACAGTGACCACTAGTAGTGGAAGGAGGGTGTACCAGTTGCCTCATTCTGACCCACACCTCTCACAGTACACTGCCAAGACTGTGAAACACCTGCATCCCTTATGCTTCCCAAAAATGTCATAATGAATCAGAACAATTAGTTGGAGATTTTACTGGATTATTTATTAGATTCTTTTGAAAAAGCCGAAGCAACACTGTTTATGCAAAACAGTGCTCCTTGCCACACTGTAAAAAGTGTCAAAAAGTGGTTAGGTGATTGTGAAGTACCCTATTTTAGTGAATGGCCAGTAAAAACTTAAACCCATAGAAAATTTGTGACCATTTATGACATGTTGACTAAGGGACTATGACACTTCATCCATCCTAAAGCTAGAGGCAGCTGTTTAAGACACCTGGGTTTCATTCGCAGCTATCACTATTCAGAGTTTATCTGACAGTGTTCCTTGAAGGTTTGAGGGCTGCTTGATGTGTAAGGGGAGTTCAACCAAGTATTAACTTCAGTGGTAAATCTTATATTACTTCATTTCCATAACCTTACTGTAAATTTTGTTTTAGCCAACATCATAACTTTCCATATAGACTGTATACCTTCTAATTTCTATGTTCCTTATTCTTAGCATAATATTCACACCACACTCTTCTCAAATATAACATAACCACTATGTTCAGCTTTCTTCTTGCTACAATGTTTCAAGCCCATACTTCACACCCATACCACACTTTGGTACATTTCTCTCTTTTGTCTTCATTTTTTGTTTTTGTCTACTCCATGTGTGTTTGTGTGCATGTGTATGCATGCATACATGTGTCTGCATGTTTTTGTTTGTTTGGTGTTGTGATCCTAAGGGCAACTATGGAAGGAAGATATCCTGTTTTTTGTGCTTGAGATGTGGATTCCACTCTAATGGTGTGAATTCCACTACACCAGTGTCTCACATTTATGCTATACTGTATACAATATTATACTCTTTTATTTTTTTGTGGTTATGAAAAACATTCTTACATTTGCTTGTTGCATATGTTTTTGGTCTACACTTTTTTTTTAAATAATTCTGTGCAAATTGACATTTAATGGCAGAAATAATTAACTTTAAATTTTACTGTAGGATAGGCAATTCTTTATGTAGCCTACCATTTCTGACTTTAGAGTAAATTCCATTTTTTGTTACACAGATGTAAATTATTAAAACTTCATCATATGCTGGTAAAACATCCTTTACAGAACGTTGAGCTTCCTGATACATTTACTCAAGAACTTCGGAGTCTTTTAGAAGGCCTACTACATAGAGATGTTGACAAAAGACTGGGCTGCAAAGGAAGAGGGTAAGAAACACCTTAGTACAGTATAAGTTTCTAGTTTAGGCATGGTACTTAGATTTTCTTTTTTAAGGCTCACATTTCTGTGTAGGAAAGAGGGAAATTATTTCCCAATAAAAGTAGGCCTTAGACAAGGATGTGTGATGTCGCCGTGGTTGTTTAATATATTTATAGATGGGGTTGTAAGAGAAGTAAATGCGAGGGTCTTGGCAAGAGGCGTGGAGTTAAAAGATAAAGAATCACACATAAAGTGGGAGTTGTCACAGTTGCTCTTTGCTGATGACACTGTGCTCTTGGGAGATTCTGAAGAGAAGCTGCAGAGATTGGTGGATGCATTTGGTAGGGTGTGCAAAAGAAGAAAATTAAAAGTGAATACAGGAAAGAGTAAGGTAATGAGGATAACAAAAAGATTAGGTGATGAAAGATTGGATATCAGATTGGAGGGAGAGAGTATGGAGGAGGTGAATGTATTCAGATATTTGGGAGTGGACGTGTCAGCGGATGGGTCTATGAAAGATGAGGCGAATCATAGAATTGATGAGGGAAAAAGGGTGAGTGGTGCACTTAGGAGTCTGTGGAGACAAAGGACTTTGTCCTTGGAGGCAAAGAGGGGAATGTATGAGAGTATAGTTTTACCAATGCTCTTATATGGGTGTGAAGCATGGGTGATGAATGTTGCAGCGAGGAGAAGGCTGGAGGCAGTGGAGATGTCATATCTGAGGGCAATGTGTGGTGTGAATATAATGCAGAGAATTCGTAGTTTGGAAGTTAGGAGGAGGTGCGGGATTACCAAAACTGTTGTCCAGAGGGCTGAGGAAGGGTTGTTGAGGTGGTTCGGACATGTAGGGAGAATGGAGCGAAACAGAGTGACTTCAAGAGTGTATCAGTCTGTAGTGGAAGGAAGGCGGGGTAGGGGTCGGCCTAGGAAAGGTTGGAGGGAGGGGGTAAAGGAGGTTTTGTGTGCGAGTGGCTTGGACTTCCAGCAGGCATGCGTGAGCGTGTTTGATAGGAGCGAATGGAGACAAATGGTTTTTAATACTTGACGTGCTGTTGGAGTGTGAGCAAAGTAACATTTATGAAGGGGTTCAGGGAAACCGGCAGGCTGGACTTGAGTCCTGGAGATGGGAAGTACAGTGCCTGCACTCTGAAGGAGGGGTGTTAATGTTGCAGTTTAAAAACTGTAGTGTAAAGCACCCTTCTGGCAAGACAGTGATGGAGTGAATGATGGTGAAAGTTTTTCTTTTTCGGGCCACCCTGCCTTGGTGGGAATCGGCCAGTGTGTTAATAAAATAATAAATAATATTTCTGTGTTAGGGTACGGGTGAGCTACTAGGAGTACAATTCCTTCCAGCAATACCTCTCTGTTCACTAATATAGACTTTCCTGCCAGATTTACCTCACTATGTCTTCTGCTTACTTTTTCACTCTTCTTGATTCCTATTTTTAATATGACTGGATTCACTCAGACCTCAGCATACCAGCAGCTAACACCTCTTTCTGTTTGCTTTTCACTTGGATGGCTCTAAGGCAAGTGACACTTTCTCAGCCACCAGGTGAATCTGCTCCTTAGCAAAATCTGTGGTAGACTTTCCTGCTCCACAAAGCTGAAGGAATGCAGTAAATATCCATTATACTTGGTACACACTGTGTGATGATTAGAGGATATGCTCAGAGTGCAGATAAGCTGCTGGAGATAATTTTTGCTTAGAGAAAGAGTCTTTCGATAATAGGATTGTCACGCAGTGTTTACATTCTTCAGCACAAAGTTATTTATTCAAAATGACCATGTGCCCCTCTTTTTGATGTTTTAGACTCTAGGAAGAGAGCAGGAACATTCTTTGCATTCATTCCCATGGATTCCCAACAACTCTCCATGTTCATGGTTCGCTTGGGGGATAGGGTGATGCCTGGCAGAATGGTGTACTGTTCTCCTCATTCTGAAGTCTGGGTGGCTCTCTTGTTCAGGTAATTGCCTAATAAGCAACAGGCAGTGCTGATGTCTCAGTAGACAAAATTAAGACTCTGTGAGAAACCTTCATACATCTGCTCTGTGCTCTTTTGAGTCATTTGAACAAGCAAGTGATTTGGAAATGTTCAGGCCCTTTCCACTTCTGTCATTTATTGCTAGAATGGTTTACAAGAAGGAGTTCTAGGTGCTACAACCACTAGAAACTTACAAAAAGCTTCTTAAATGACTAAATATTGAAGATGGTACACCATAAGCTTAGTCCTTCTGTTTTAGTTACAAATAGGTAATCACAGAATATTATATTTTGAAGCATGAAAAACTGCTTTGTATGAAGGGCTATGTGAATGAAGGAGACAGCCATTCTGCTTGTTTGATTGGATGTAGGTAGCCACTGGCTGGCTGAAATAACTGAAGTCCATATAATTGGTTAGAGAGGTGTTAATCAGGATGGGGAAGGAGGTTGTATTCCTAGTGACTCATTAAAGCTTCCCAAAGTTCTTGCTTCACTGACACTACACAAGGGTTTGTTCTACTCATCTACAACTCTACTGCCAAACCAGTACAACCTCAATGGAAATACAGGGACCCCAGTGGAAATACAAGGACCCCAATGGAAATACAAGCACCCCAATGGAAATACAAGAGCCCCAGTGGAAAGACAAGGACTAGAGCAACTCTGCATTGAGCTTTATTATGACATTGACTTTGTGATCAGCTTTCTTGTGGCAGTGTGATATGTTAAGTTTTTCATTCTTTAATACATAGTATTATATTTGTTATATGACAGTAACCTTATTTACACTGATAAATATTTTAACCACACTTAAAATCCTGGCTACCTGATCAATGTATTTTAAATTGTGTTAGTGGTTTAAATAAGAGATTGAAATGAAATTAGAATTGTATAAGATAGTAGTAATATGGAACATGAGTAAAAAGTACACAAGATTAATGGATCATGGCACACAGTCATGATGGGTTGACATCAACTTAGTTACAAGAATAGGGTTATAAAGTAATTTAGGTTGACTTTATGATGTAATTGGAATTAAAATGAGGAGTGGAAATAAGAAGAATAAATTAATATTTGAATAATAGGTTATTTTGTTTTCTTTTTTATTTTGATTATTGTAAAGATGTATGATGTGTGATGTGCATGAAAATTAAATCCAGGATAAATCAGAATGATGCCTCAGGAGTTCAAGAGGAGCATATCAGTGAATTTAAAAAAAAAAAAAAAATTTTGATGAGCCTTGATCAGTGGTCACTAACCTTTTACCAGTGATGAGCTGAACCATCAAATGGCAATCAAAGCATGCAAAATGATAACCAAATACAGTAGACTGCCATAATTCTGATCACTCATCAGGTGAGCACTATTATTTTCAGCTCATTTTGCTATGATTTCATGGTATATTTTGCATATTTCTGTTAATATTAAATTTGCCATACACTTTATTGGCTGTGTGTGTATAAAGTGCATCACTTATGATCTCTAAACTGCAATATTGCTGCACACTAACAGCTTTCAAGGCAGGCAGAATTGCAGAGTGGGAAGTTTTACAGAGAACCTTCATTACCCATACAAATTCAGTCAAGCACCTAAAATATTGGGGATGCCTGAAGTCCCTTGACATATACTTCCTGGAATGTAAGCAAGAGGGATACTCTATAATTTGTGCCTTGAAAATTCTGGTCTCAAATCTGCACGCAAAAGTTGTTCTCTATGAAAGCAAGAGATTCAGCAGACAGTGCAAAATACCTCCAATGGAAAGCAGAGGCACAATACATGTAAAGTGTAAAGGGACCAATATTTTTCAACACCCTCCCTTTATTCCTTAAGGAATTTACCAGCAGACCCTTAGCTGTCTTCAAGATGGAACTGGATAAGTTCCTCAAGTTAGTTCTTATCAGCCAGGCTGTGGTGTCTACATTGGGGTATGTGGCTACCACCTACAGCCGAGATGATCAAACCATCAAGCAAGAGGTCTGGTCTGGGACTGGGTTGTGGAATCAGTGATCCCCATAATTGTCTTCAGGAAACTGCAGCTGACCTACTATACATGTACAGTGGACCCCCGGTTAACGATATTTTTTCACTCCAGAAGTATGTTCAGGTGCCAGTACTTACCGAATTTGTTCCCATAAGAAATATTGTGAAGTAGATTAGTCCATTTCAGACCCCTAAACATACATGTACAAATGCACTTACATAAATACACTTACATAATTGGTCGCATTTGGAGGTAATCGTTATGCGGGGGTCCACTGTATTATTCTTGTTTCTTGTGGTACATGAATTCTTCAAGCACAGTAGAAGATGTTCAAATTCTTTGGCTGCCTGGTCAAAAGTGCAGTTTATGAGGCCAAGGGATTGTACTGAGTAGTTTGGATTTGCAACTTAGATGGCTAAAGGGTTTTAATTAATTAACTGGTTTATCATCACCAGTGTTCTCAAGATGCATGACTGCATCACTAAGCATTCTGTGTAGAAGAACAGCTTTTTCACAGTCAACTCATTTTATGTCAGTTTACTCAGTTGAACCAGGAATCATTTCACAGAGGTCTTTGGTACACTATATGTCAAAATATTTTGCACATGAGCCTTCCTCATTTCAAGAAGGAAGCCTTCAGAATCACACTCGCTGTCTGACTCATCATCATATGCCATGTGTCCTGTAGTGTAAATTGAGTGACTCATCTCATGACTACACCATTATAAGGCCATATTTTAATAATGTTCTTCTTTTGAATATCTGGATTATGTACTGCTAGTGCCACCAGCCTGCCTGATCAGGCCCTCTACCAGAAGGCCTGATCTGGGAGTGGGGTGTAGGGGTAATGAGCTCCAGAATCTACAACAGGTAACCTGGATGAAGAAGTAGTCCAAAGGAGCATTACTTAAATGCATTTGAAGTGAACTGCTTAATGGATTGAGGACTTATGGTCATGCTGGGGGCATTGGAATTTTTTTTTTAACACCTTGGCTGTTTCCCACCAAGGGAGGGTGACCCAAAAAGAAAGAAAAACCCAAAAAGAAAGAAAACACTTTCATCATCATTCAACACTTTCACCATCACTCATATATAATCACTGTCTTTGCAGAGGCGCTCAGATATGACAGTTTAGACGTCCCTCCAAACTGCTAATATCCTAAATCCCTCCTTTAAAATGCAGGCATTATACTTCCCATTTCCAAGACTCGAGTCCGGCTAATCGGTTTCTCAGAATCCCTTCACAAAATATTACCCTGCTCACACTCCAACACCAATATTACACTCTTCTTCACCATTGTCAATCAGTTGCTTCACCTTAACCACACCAGAATGTTATATAAAGTTGAACTCTAGTATCTCTTATGTAATGTATTGTCCTGCCTTTTTGGGCACTATGTTCACTGTATCTTACAGCCTCTTGAGGAATCTATTGCTGTGGAGAATGTACTGCTGCTTGTGTCTTATATGGGCAAGGAACTGTCACATATTTAATATCATTGTTTTGGGGCCACAACATGCCTATATCTTTTTTGTTTCTGTATGTGTAGCCTAACACCATTGTCTTAGAAGTGCCTACACTGTACATGTATTACTATTTCTGTTTGTCTCCAGGCTCAATACTTCAGCATGAAACAGTCAGAGATGTGCTGCAAAGTATTCTCTGGTGTGTTCCTGTCAGGCTGTCACAGCTTTGCATAGATACAACACCCCCTAATATAAAATCTCAAACAACACTGTCCATTGTCATGATAAAATAATACTCTCAGCTAAGCTTTAAACAGTGTGAACACATAAGCACTTTGTTCATTGCGTTGACTTTAGTGGAAAGTATATTAAATGTACTGTATACTGAATTGAATTAAAGCAGAAGTTTGTAAGATTTACTTGTCATCTTACTCATTTATGAGATAAAAAGATAAACCAGCAATCCTTGTCTTTGTATGTAAAATTTTTAACAAGCTTTTGTTTTACACTCATTTAATGTTGCAGTACCTTCCTGGGTGGTTACTGTCTACCATCCAACTAGCTGTCTACATTGTTAAAATGAAGAAGATAATGTTATGGAATAACATTATTAACTGCTTTTTTTGGCTATTTTTTTAACATTATTCCGATTTAATGGACATTCCGACAATCTCTGTTAGTCCGTTTAGTTAGGTTTACTATGAAATTGCAATTAATTATTTCCTTAAGATATTTGCTTTTTCTTTATTTACATTTACATTTTCTCAGGGCTGATGAGGTTAAGGAGCATCCATTCTTTGGTGGTCTTGATTGGCAACAGGTGTATCTGCAGAAGTACCAGCCACCTCTAATACCACCTCGAGGAGAGGTTAATGCAGCAGATGCATTTGACATTGGCTCCTTTGATGAAGAGGATACAAAGGGCATTAAAGTAAGAACATTACAGTTATATTAGAAGTTAACTTTTTTTCAGGTTTGTTACTTGGTTTTGGTGTTAATTTCAGTGTCTCAGTGAATTTTTTCCAGGGTGCATAGAAACAAATTCCACACAATTCTTTCTTAGTATATCTCTGTAGAAGTCTCATACTCTGAATAATTTTATTATTTAGAATTTTCCATGAAATGTTGGTTCTCTTCTTTAAATTCAAATAGTATGTGTTATTCCCTAAAGTAGATGTTATTTACCATAATGCTGTTTTCTCCAGCCTCTGATGATTACTCCTATTTAAGCATTCTCTTTTCCTTTGGTGTATTTTCCACTAGAATTCTTTTGTTTTGTATCTGCTCTATTAAAAAAATGTGCTGCTTTATTTTATGCAGAGGTACACACAAGTATTTTGGTAAGTCACATAGGTTATATTGGTTAGAGAAGAAAGACAGATATACCATGCAGTATATTAAGACTTAAATCAGGTATATGGAGGTAGCTATGGCATCCCTGTATTAGTCGTTTTTTAACAAATTGTATTTTAGGATTAAATAGTACGAAAACCAGAATGTAACTATGAAAGGATGCCTGAAAAATATTAACAAGTTGCTAATGTATGGCATGAGGAGGTATACACTTTTAGTCTGATTAAGCAGTGTTTTCCAGTCTTGTTTACCATCTAAATGTTTATTATAATCATGAAATATTCAGTATTTTTTTTTCCTCACAGGTATGTGAGGAAAAAATTTTCCCTATGCATTCATGAATATCTTCGTCTTCTTTCAACAGACCGGCGTTATCCCACCAAAGCGAGGTGGCCCAAAAAGAAAAACAAAAATTTTTCTTTTCAACTTTAGTAATGTATACAGGATAAGGGGTTACTAGCCCCTTGCTCTAGGCATTTTAGTAGCTTCTTACGACACGCATGGCTTATGGAGGAAGAATTCTGTTCCACTTTCCCATGGAGATTCATAAATATATTTTATGAATTAATATTGTATAGAATATACATTTTTTTTATGTGTATAGAATACATTTTTTTTTATTTTGTACTAAAACCAACTTAGCAGTCTCACCTAACTTTCCTAAAATTTATGTAATATAATCTGGCTTACAGTAATACTTCCCAAACTTTCTTAGGTCACTTTAAATTTGCTTAGTATTCTTTAACATTGATGAAATATTTCATCTTATGATGCTTTGTTTGATTTTTCATGGAATTGTTGTTACAATAAATGTGTATCAGACTTGTTTGGTAAAACATTTATTTTTTGTTTGGAAGAATGAAAGAAATAAAGCCTGAAACATTGTACAAGACAAACTTAAATAATTCACCAGAGCAGAATTTTCATGTTCAAGACTTGGGAGTGATGATATAAGATGATAGGCTGGATAACTAGAATGCTCAAGACGAGATGTTGAGTTAATAATGACGATAATGATACTCTTCAAGTCTTCCAGGGGAAACTTGATAAGTTCTTCAGTATAGTTCCTGACCAGCCAGGACTGCATGCAGTCAGTAATAATAGCGTGATTCATAAAGCTTTCATCACCAGGAAGCCTTCAGAGACATAGATCCCTGAAAATTCCTTCAGGTATTCTTCAGGTAGTGGTGGTGTTTTCAACTTCAGATGAAGAATGGAAGGTAGAGCAACCTAGCATTTCTATGATTTTTTTCTTGTTTAAATAATAAAAATTTGTCACAATGTCTTATAAATTTGAGAGACACTTGTGTAACATTTGGGAATCTTTATTCCAGGAACATTTTGCCAGTCAGTGTCAGTGGCTTCTTCAGTACAATACAGAGAAGAACAGTGGAAGATGAGGAGGAGTTTGAGGTAATTAGTCCCTCAGCTGGAAGTCAGTGTGTTCAGTTCATCCGTCTTGAGAAAAGTACTTCAAACTCCTCCTCCTTAACTTCCATCATTCTTCTGTGTATTGGACTGAAGAAGTCACTGGTTGATGAAACATTTTCGTAATAAAGATTCCCAAATGTTACACAGGTGTCTTATTCTTCAACTTGTTATTAATATAAACCATTGAGTGTGGGGGAGGTGCATGAGGCATTACATAGAATGAAAGGGGGTAAAGCAGCTGGAACTGACGGGATCATGACAGAAATGTTAAAAGCAGGGGGGGACATAGTGTTGGATTGGTTGGTATTTTTGTTTAATAAATGTATGAAAGAGGGGAATGTACCTAGGGATTGGCAGAGAGCATGTATAGTCCCTTTATATAAAGGGAAGGGGGACAAAAGAGATTGTAAAAATTTATAGGGGAAGAAGTTTACTGAGTATACCAGGAAAAATGTACGATAGGGTTTTTATTGAAAGAATTAGAGATAAGACAGAGAATAGGATTGTGGATGAGCAAGGAGGCTTCAGAGTGGGTAGGGGATGTGTTGATCAAATGTTTACATTGAAGCATGAATGTGAACAGTATTTAGATAAAGTTAGGGAAGTTTTCATTGCATTTATGGATTTAGAAAAGGCACATGATAGAGTGGATAGGGAAGCAATGTGGCAGATGTTGCAAGTATGTGGAATAGGTAGTAAGTTACTAAATGCTGTAAAGAGTTTTTATTAGGATAGTGAGGCTCAGGTTAGGGTGTGTAGAAGAGAGGGAGACTACTTCCCGGTAAAAGTAGATCTTAGACAGGGATGTGTAATGTCACCTTGGTTGTTTAATATATTTATAGATGGGGTTGTAAAAGAAGTCAGTGCTAGGGTGTTGGGGAGAGGGGTGGGATTAAATAATGGGGAATCAAATACAGAATGGGAGTTGACACAGTTACTTTTTGCTGATGATACTGTGCTTATGGGAGATTGTAAAGAAAAGTTGCAAAGGTTAGTGGATGAGTTTGGGAGGGTGTGTAGAGGTAGAAAGTTGAAAGTGAATATAGAAAAGAGTAAGGTGATGAGGGTATCAAATGACTTAGACAAAAAATTGGATATCACATATTTGAGAGGGAGAATGGAAGAAGTGAATGTTTTCAGATATTTGGGAGTTGACATGTCAGTGGATGGGTTTATGAAGGATGAGGTTAACCATAGAATTGAGGAAGGAAAAAAAGGTGAGTGGTGCGTTGAGGTATATGTGGAGACAAAAAACGTTATCTGTGGAGGTAAAGAAGGGAATGTATGAAAGTATAGTGGTACCAACACTCTTATATGGGTGTGATGCTTGGGTTGTAAATGCTGCAGCGAGGAGGCAGTTGGAGGCAGTGGAGATGTCCTGTCTAAGGGTAATGTGTGGTGTAAATATTATGCAGAGAATTTGGAAATTCAGTGTGTGAAAGCTAGGAGAATGTGTGGAGTTAATAAAAGTATTAGTCAGGAGGCTGAAGAGGGGTTGTCGAGGTGGTTTAGTCAATTAGAAAGAATGGATTAAAGTAGAATGACATGGAGAGGGACGGAGGGGATAAAGGAGGTTTTGTGGATCAGGGGCTTGGACTTCCAGCAGGCATGCGTAAGCATGTTAGATAGGAGTGAATGGAGATGAATGGTTTTTGGGACCTGACGAGCTGTTGGAGTGTGAGCAGAGTAATATTTAGTGAAGGGATTCTGGGAAACCGGTTATTTTTATATAGCCGGACTTGAGTACTGGAAATGGGAAGTACAATGCCTGCACTTTAAAGGAGGGGTTTGGGATATTGGCAGTTTGGAGAGATATGTCATATATCTTTATATGTATTTGCTTCTAAACTGTTGTATCTGGGCACCTCTGCAAAGATAATGATTATGTATGAGTGAGGTGAAAGTGTTGAATGCTGATGAAAGTATTTTCTTTTTTGGGATTTTCTTTCTTTTTGGGTCACCCTGCCTCGGTGGGAGAAGGACGACTTGTAAAAAAAGAAAAAATTACATCATGTCTTATAAATTCGTAATATACTGTAGCTACACTCAGTTTTTTTTATATTGCTAATAAGACATATGTAATTAGGTAGTAGGTTGGTAGACAGCAGCCACCCAGGGAGGTACTACCGTCCTGCCAAGTGAGTGTAAAACGAAAGCCTGTAATTGTTTTACATGATGGTAGGATTGCTGGTGTCCTTTTTTCTGTCTCATAAACATGCAAGATTTCAGGTATGTCTTGCTACTTCTACTTACACTTAGGTTACACTACACATACAGTGGACCCTCGCCTAACGCTATTAATCCGTTCCTGAGAGCTCAATGTTAGGCGAAATTAATGTTAGGCGAATTAATTTTCCCCTTAAGAAATAATGGAAATCAAATTAATCCATTCCTGACACCCCAAAGTATGAACAAAAAAAAGTTTTTACCACATGAAATATTAATTTTAATACACACAAACTGAAGAAGACATGCACAGTTACATGACACTTACCTTTATTGAAGATCTGGTGATAATTGATAGGATGGGAGGAGGGGAGAGTGTTGATGGTGTTAGTGTTCAGAAGGGGAATCCCCTTCCATTAGGACTTGAGGTGGCAAGTCCTTTTCCGGGGTTACTTCCCATCTTCTTTTAATGCCACTAGGACCAGCTTGAGAGTCACTAGACCTCTATCGCACAACATATCTGTCCATAGAGGCCTGTACCTCCCATTCCTTTATGACATTCCTAAAGTGTTTCACAACATTGTCAGTGTACAGGTTGCCAACACGGCTTGCAATAACAGTGTGAGGGTGATTTTCATCAAAAAAGGTTTGCACTTTAAGCCATATTGCACACATTTCCTTAATCTTTGAAGTAGGCAACTTCCTCAATTTCTCTATCCCCTCCTCCGAAGCAGTTTCCTCAGGTGTGGCCTCTTGCTGTTGAAGATGATCTAGCAGCTCATCAGTGGTTAGTTCTTCATTGCCCTCCTCCACCAACTCTTCCACATCCTCCCCACTAACTTCCCAAACCCCAAGGACTTCCCCAATGCCACAATGGATTCCTCAACTGGCATAGGATTCCCAGGGTTAGCCTCAAACCCTTCAAAATCCCTTTTGTCTACACATTCTGGCCACAGTTTCTTCCAAGCAGAGTTCAAGGTCCTCTTAGTCACTTCCTCCCAAGCCTTACCTATAATGTTTACACAATTGAGGATGCTAAAGTGATCTCTCCAAAACTCTCTTAGAGTCAATTGAGTTTCTGAGGTCACTACAAAGCACCTTTCAAACATAGCTTTTGTGTACAGTTTCTTGAAGTTGGAAATGACCTGCTGGTCCATGGGCTGCAGGAGAGGAGTGGTATTAGGAGACAAAAACTTTACCTTAATGAAGCTCATTTCTGCAGAAAGTTGCTCTGCCACATCTGAATGATGACCAGGAGCATTGTCTAATACCAGGAGGCACTTAAGGTCTAATTTCTTTTCAGTTAGGTAATTTTTCACAGTGGGGGCAAATGCATAGTGTAACCATTCATAGAAAAGTCCCTAGTGACCCATGCCTTACTGTTTGCCCTCCACGGCACACACAAATTAGCCTTGGGGACATTGTTTTTCCTGAACACTCTGGGAGTTTCAGAGTGATGCACCAATAAAGGCTTCACTTTGCAATCACCACTAGCATTGGCACACATCAACAGAGTAAGCCTGTCTTTCATAGGCTTATGTCCTGGGAGTGCCTTTTCCTCCTGAGTAATGTACGTCCTGTTTGGCATTTTCTTCCAAAACAGGCCTGTTTCGTCACAATTAAACACTTGTTCAGGTTTCAGTCCTTCGCTGTCTATGTACTCCTTGAATTCCTGCACATATTTTTCAGCCGCTTTGTGGTCCGAACTGGCAGCCTCACCATGCCTTATCACACTTTGTATGCCACTACGATTCTTAAATCTCTCAAACCAACCTTTGCTGGCCTTAAATTCACTCACATCATCACTAGTTGCAGGCATTTTTCTAATTAAATCATCATGCAACTTCCTAGTCTTTTCACATATGATCGCTTGAGAGATGCTATCTCCTGCTATCTGTTTTTTGTTTATCCACACCAATAACAGTCTCTCAACATCTTCTATCACTTGCGATCTCTGTTTCGAAAACAAAGTTGCACCTTTTGCAAAAACAGCTTCCTTGATTGCCGTTTTCTTGGCCACAATAGTAGCGATGGTTGCTTGGGGTTTTGTGTACAACCTGGCCAGGTCGGAGACATGCACTCCACTTTCATACTTAGCAATGATCTCTTTCTTTATATCCATAGTAATTCTCACCCTTTTTGCTGTAGAGTTGGCACTAGAAGCTTTCTTGGGGCCCATGGTGACTTATTTTGCAGGTGCAATCACTAAAAAGGCTGTGATAATATGAAATGTTCCGATTGTGTGCTTGGAAGCGACCGCAGTGGCTGGCTTGTAAACACTGGCACCCAAGGAACAAGTGAGGTGGGCTCAGGCCGCACGTGGACACATCTCGAACGAACCGCGTTGAGCAAGTTTTTTTTAGCGCTAGCCGAGGCAAAATTTTTGCGTTAAAATGTATCGCTAGGCGGATTTAACGTTATGCGATGCGTTCGTTAGGCGAGGTTCCACTGTACATGTACAAGCATATACTGTGTATATATATATACACCTACCATCCGACTTACAGCCTGCTTGACTTACGACCACTCGACTTACGACCGTGTTTTTTATGCCAGATTTCTGGGAAATAAACAACTATTTGTGTTGTACACAGTGTTTATCCTAAACCTTACAGTATAAAATACAGTACTAACAACATAAAATGTAAAGTAAAACATGAAATACCAAAATAAAACAATAAAATAAAGTCATTACAAAAATGTTTTGTTGATATTCAGTAGTAAAGTTCAACGTACGACCATTTCGACTTACGACCGGTTTCTCGGAACCGAACTCGGTCGTAAGTCGGATGGTAGGCGTGTGTGTGTGTGTGTGTGTATATATATATATATATATATATATATATATATATATATATATATATATATATATATATATATATATATATTTTTTTTTTTTTTTTTTTTTTTTTTTTTTTTCAACAAGTCGGCCGTCTCCCACCGAGGCAGGGTGACCCAAAAAAAAAGAAAGAAAATCCCCATAAAAGAAAAATACTTTCATCATCATTCAACACTTTCACCACACTCACACATTATCACTGCTTTTGCAGAGGTGCTCAGAATACAACAGTTTAGAAGCATATACGTATAGAGATACACAACATATCCCTCCAAACTGCCAATATCATATATATATATATATATATATATATATTATATATATATATACCTATATATACCTATATATGCCTATACAGTGGACCCCCGCATAACGATCACCTCCGAATGCAACCAATTATGTAAGTGTATTTATGTAAGTGCGTTTGTACGTGTATGTTTGGGGGTCTGAAATGGACTAATCTACTTCACAATATTCCTTATGGGAACAAATTCGGTCAGTACTGGCACCTGAACATACTTCTGGAATGAAAAAATATCGTTAACCGGGGGTCCACTGTATATATATATATATATATATAATATATATATATATATATATATATATACTGGACCAGGTGTTTACAGTGAAACATATAAGTGAACAGTATTTAGATAAGGCTAAAGAGGTCTTTGTGGCATTTATGGATTTGGAAAAGGCGTATGATAGGGTGGATAGGGGGGCAATGTGGCAGATGTTGCAGGTGTATGGTGTAGGAGGTAGGTTACTGAAAGCAGTGAAGAGTTTTTACGAGGATAGTGAGGCTCAAGTTAGAGTATGTAGGAAAGAGGGAAATTATTTCCCAGTAAAAGTAGGCCTTAGACAAGGATGTGTGATGTCACCGTGGTTGTTTAATATATTTATAGATGGGGTTGTAAGAGAAGTAAATGCGAGGGTCTTGGCAAGAGGCGTGGAGTTAAAAGATAAAGAATCACACATAAAGTGGGAGTTGTCACAGTTGCTCTTTGCTGATGACACTGTGCTCTTGGGAGATTCTGAAGAGAAGTTGCAGAGATTGGTGGATGAATTTGGTAGGGTGTGCAAAAGAAGAAAATTAAAAGTGAATATGGAAAGAATAAGGTTATGAGGATAACAAAAAGATTAGGTGATGAAAGATTGGATATCAGATTGGAGGGAGAGAGTATGGAGGAGGTGAATGTATTCAGATATTTGGGAGTGGACGTGTCAGCAGATGGGTCTATGAAAGATGAGGTAAATCATAGAATTGATGAGGGGAAAAAGGTGAGTGGTGCACTTAGGAGTCTGTGGAGACAAAGAACTTTGTCCTTGGAGGCAAAGAGGGGAATGTATGAGAGTATAGTTTTACCAACACTCTTATATGGGTGTGAAGCATGGGTGATGAATGTTGCAGCGAGGAGAAGGCTGGAGGCAGTGGAGATGTCATGTCTGAGGGCAATGTGTGGTGTGAATATAATGCAGAGAATTCGTAGTTTGGAAGTTAGAAGGAGGTGCGGGATTACCAAAACTGTTGTCCAGAGGGCTGAGGAAGGGTTGTTGAGGTGGTTCGGACATGTAGAGAGAATGGAGCGAAACAGAATGACTTCAAGAGTGTATCAGTCTGTAGTGGAAGGAAGGCAGGGTAGGGGTCAGCCTAGGAAAGGTTGGAGGGAGGGGGTAAAGGAGGTTTTGTGTGCGAGGGGCTTGGACTTCCAGCAGGCATGCGTGAGCGTGTTTGATAGGAGTGAATGGAGACAAATGGTTTTTAATACTCGACATGCTGTTGGAGTGTGAGCAAAGTAACATTTACGAAGGGGTTCAGGGAAACCGGCAGGCCGGACTTGAGTCCTGGAGATGGGAAGTACAGTGCCTGCAATCTGAAGGAGGGGTGTTAATGTTGCAGTTTAAAAACTGTAGTGTAAAGCACCCTTCTGGCAAGACAATGATGGAGTGAATGATGGTGAAAGTTTTTCTTTTTCGGGCCACCCTGCCTTGGTGGGAATCGGCCAGTGTGATAATAAATATATATATATATATATAATATATATATATATATATATATATATATATATATATATACATACATATATATATATATATATATATATATATATATATATAACATATACATATACATATATATGCAAAACAACCACTCTGAAAGAATAGAGAAATTCCCAAGCACTTTCGTGACTACTCACATTATCAAGCGCTTTCGTGACTACTCACATTATCAAGGAACTACATAGTTCCTTGATAATGTGAGTAGTCACGAAAGCGCTTGGAATTTCTCTATTCTTTCAGAGTGGTTGTTTTGCATATTTTGAAATCACCTGTTTACTGTGATCTTATATATATATATATATATATACAGTGGACCCCCGGTTAACGATATTTTTTCACTCCAGAAGTATGTTCAGGTGCCAGTACTGACCGAATTTGTTCCCATAAGAAATATTGTGAGGTAGATTAGTCCATTTCAGACCCCCAAACATACACGTACAAACGCACTTACTTAAATACACTTACATAATTGGTCGCATTCGGAGGTAATCGTTATGCGGGGGTCACACTGTATATATATATATATATATATATATATATATATATATATATATATTATATATATAATATATATAATTATATATAAAGGAGGGTTTGGGATATTGGCAGTTTGGAGGTATGTTGTGTATCTCTGTACATATATTGCTTCTAAACTGTTGTATTCTGAGCACCTCTTGCAAAAGCAGTGATTAATGTGTGAGTGGGTGAAAGTGTTGAAGATGATGAAAGTATTTTCTTTTTGGGGATTTTCTTTCTTTTTTTTTTTTGGGTCACCCTGCCTCGGTGGGAGACGGCCGACTTGTGAAAAAAAAAAAAAAAAATATATATATATATATATATATATATATATATATATATATATATATAATAATATATACACCACACACACACACACACACACACACACACACCACACACACACACACACACACACACACACACACACACACACACACACACACACACACACACACACACAACACACACACACCACACACACACCCTTCTGGGTTTTCTTCTATTTTCTTACTAGTTCTTGTTCTTGTTTATTTCCTCTTATCTCCATGGGGAAGTGGAACAGAATTCTTCCTCCGTAAGCCATGCGTGTTGTAAGAAGCAACTAAAATGCCGGGAGCAAGGGGCTAGTAACTCCTTCTCCTGTATAAATTACTAAATTTAAAAAGAGAAACTTTTGTTTTTCTTTTTGGGCCACCCTGCCTTGGTGGGATACGGCCGGTTTGTTGAAAGAAGAAAGAAGTCATATGTAAGTAATTTTCTGTATAATTTTATCTTTGTAATTATGTCTTCATCAGGGAGAGTCTCATGAGTGTGTCAGTGCAATTTTTTTTTTGTTTTGCTTACATAATTTTTTTTTAGCTTTTGTATAAATACATTAATTAGATATGAAGCTGTAGTATGTGGGAACTCTTGTGAATTCTGGCTGGAAGGTTCTGGACTTTCTACCCTGCCAGAGCTCATAGCAGGTCACAAGTTTTTTGTACATTAATATTATAACAAATCATTATAATGGAATACTTATTGAAGATACTTATCACAATTACTAGATTAAAAAAATATGAAAAATAAATTTTATACAGATTTTTTAAAGTCGGTGTGACATAAGTTATTCACATGGATGGCAACCTCTCACTTCAAAGATACAAAGATTTTGGATCTTTGAATTTTGTGATATAGACTTCCCTTGCAAAATGGAAAAATAAGGAGTTGCAAATGTTAAGTCGAAAGAGGTTTGCTGGTCTACTGAATTTTCTTGCATATTTTAACTGATTTTTCATTGTTTATTGTTGCATAAAATCACATTATAAGATACAGTGGTACCTTGGGATATGAACAGCTCAAAACTCGAACAGATTTGTAAGTGTATTTTTTGGGGTCTGAAATGGTTTAATCTAATTTATATTATTCCTTATGGGAACAAATTTGTTTGGTATTGGCACTCGAACAGCCTTCTGGAACGAATTAAGTTCGTATCCCGAGGTACCACTGTACTTATATATTAAATTGGATTAAATAGCATAATAATTTAACTGTCACAGGGCATATTACTATTTATTTCATTGTAACTAATTGTTATTTTGACACTTAATAACTTAAGTAGTTAGCTATTGGTTTATTTTATTACGTCTAATAAGTTATTTTATTCATAATGTAAAAGTTTGTATAATTATTGAAGATTTATTATTAATAATAAATTATATATATTTTTTCTCAGTTGACCACATGTAACTTGTTTAGGAATGCATTCATACATTGTGTATGTTCATTCTGTGTGTGCACAGAGAGCTTACATTTATTTGGAAGGGATTGGTCAAGAATTATATATTTAATATTTATGTTTGTTTTCAGGATAACTTATAAATATACTTTGTGAATTAGTGTTTTACCAAATGCTTTCTTACACTACATATGTTAATTTTATGCATGTATAGAGAGCTCATGTTTCTTTGGTAGAGATTAATCAAAAAGTGTGAATGCATTAATTACGTTCCATGGTAACCACTCATCACTGCTGATGTGTGCTGAACATGTCAGTGAGTGAGGTGTGGGTAGACAACCCAACCATGCCTTCTCCTGCAAATCTGTCACCCCATTCAGCACTTACCTACATCAGTAAGAAAGTGGAGAGCATATATGAAGAGTAATGAGTGTTTTAACTACGATAAGTTCTGTATTGGTTGTGAAAGGCTTTGTAGAATTTTGTTAAATGAGAGTATAGGTAGTAGGTTGGTAGACAGCAACTGCCCAGGGAGGTACTACCGTCCTGCCAGGTGAGTGTAAAATGGAAGCCTGTAATTGTTTTACATGATGGTAGGATTGCTGGTGCCTCTTTTCTGTCTCATAAACATGCAAGATTTCAGGTATGTCTTGCTACTTCTACTTACACTTAGGTCACACTGCACTTAAATGTACCAGCATATACATGTATATATATAGACACATCCCTCTTTGTTTTTTTCCATTTTCTTACTAGATTTTGTTCTGATTTATTTCCTCTTATCTCCATGGAGAAGTGGAACAGAATTTTTCCTCCTTAAGCCATGCATGTCATAAGAGGCAACTAAAATGCCAGTAGCAAGGGGCTAGTAACCCCTTCTCCTGTGTGCATTACTAAAGTTAAAAAGAGAAACTTATGTTTTTCTTTTTGGGCCACCCTGCTTTGGTGGGATATGGTCGGTTAGTTGAAACAAGAAAAGAAGAAGAGAGCGTATCCTGATCAGTATTGTTCTCAGTTACATTTTTCCTCACGAACTAACACGATACTGATAACTGCATATGCAATATAAAAAGGTATACATGTAGTATCACTCATTTTCTCTCTGGTACATCAAAAATGTATAGAACACATGTGCTAATATGATGTGGCCCAGAGGTCATTTGTGATGTAGGTCTTGGCCCTATTTACAGTCATTGTTCTGATTGTAAATGAGAGAACAACATCTATAAATGTGAAACCGTGAAAAAAAATGTCAAGTGATTTCATTTATTTACTTAACATTCGATATGAAATTCTCAAATATGATGTAGAAAAGTTAACAAATTTTTTATTTTTACACATTTTCTCATAACTCTTTTCAAGGCATTTGTTTTTAAATTTTGTAAATGGATCTACAAACTTGAGAATGTCAACTTTCCAATAGTATATTGCACTGTTTGTTGATGTGAAATAAAATTTTGGGATTTGAGTATGACCTTATGTAGGTCCATAGTAGTAAGCTGAAGAGGCATGAGGAGGTACGGTGTAGCTCTCCTGAAAGACTGAGATTTTAGAATTGTAAATACTCAATTTTTGTTATATCAGCTAGTATTGTTTTGATTTTATATGTAAATAAAATTCTAAATCACAGTGTTGCATAATATGTTTTGGTTTAGTGGAAAGATGGATGAATCTAGAATTTTATGGTGAATAATTGTTATTTAATGATGTTGAGTCTCTGAGGTGTCTGGACTGATAATTCAGTAGATGTCTTGATGTCACCCTTGAGGAATTTGAGAGATCCAAGATAGTTGCCAAGGTGGTCACTAATCTACCTACGAAAATATACTAAATGATATGTTGATCAACATGAACATGGAGTATTGCATATTTCAACATTACAGAGTAGTTGGAGGCACTTATCTGACATACTTCATTTTTAGCTAAAAATGTAAATAATTGCATTTTTAATTGAAATTACTACTACAATTGCATTTTTTTTTAGGTAAAGGAAGTCATTTTTAATTCTTTAATGCTGATAGGGCTGCTACTAGGATGGTTCCATATAAATTGTAAATCCAAGAAGGCTGCTATCTTTAATATAAGGTAATGGTTACAAATGTGCAAGACAACCTCTTTTGCATTAAGCAGATGAAAGAAAGTGAGCAACACAAAATTTATAGCTTCTATAAGCATACATTTATTTTGAGTCAAATTCAGAAAACATTAACCAAACATTTTATCATGTGACTACAATGCCACTTGAATGAATAATGCAATATGATAAATAATAATTTTTTTTTCTTCAACAAACTGGCTGTATCCCACCAAGGCAGGCTGGCCCAAAAAGAAAAATGAAAGTTTTTCTTTTTAAATTTAATAATTTGTATAGGAGAAGGGGTTAGTAGCCCCTTGCTCCCGGCATTTTAGTCGCCTCTTATAACATGCATGGCTTACAGAGGAAGAATTTTGTTCCACTTCCCCATGGAGATAAGAGGAAATAAACAAGAACAAGAACTAGAAAGAAAATAGAAGAAAACCCAGAGGGGTGTGTATATATATGCTTGATCGTGTATGTGTAGTGTGACCTAAGTGTAAGAAGAAGTAGCAAGACATACCTGAAATCTTGCATGTTTATGAGACAGAAAAGAGGCACCAGCAATCCTACCATCATGTAAAACAATTACAGGTTTCCATTTTACACTCACTTGGCAGTACAGTAGTACCTCCCTGGGCAGTTACTGTCTACCAACCTACTACTTACTTCAGTAATTGTTATTCATTCATAAACTGGGCATTATATGTGACACACAGTCAGTTATTACTAATACACTATTGATCATCATTGCCCAGTAACTTGTTCCTATAATAGACTTGTTGAAAAAAAAAAAAAAAAAAATTCTACTCACAGATAAGTCTACTTCTAATGCCGCAACAGTATAGCGATAACAAAATGAGGGTCAAACTAAAAGCTGTAGGGTTTTCTTTTGACTGTAACAATAAACTTTTCTCATAATACTAAACCAATAAATAAGATATTAACCCCTTGACTGTCATAACCCCAAATCCTGAGGTGTCTCTGGTGTCGCAAAATTTAAAAAAAAAAAATATATAATTTTTTTCTTATGAAATGACAGAGAATCTTTTCCCGAATGTAATGACACCAAAAGAATGAAATTTGATCGAAAATTGACGGAATTACGCTCTCGCGAAGTTAGCGACCTCGGCGATATTTATGAATCGGTGATTTCGCCCACTTTGAGGCCTATTATTGGCTAATTTCATTGTTCCAGTTGACCAAACTCATAGCTATTTCTTTAGAACTCCATTTTTTCTATCGATTGAGTACAAGAAACTGCCCATTTACTGATTTCAACTACTCAGTAAAGTGGTCAGAAATTTGCAATTTGGCCAATTTCACGAAAATAAAAAAGATGACAATTTCAAAATAGGGTTCAGAATGAACAATGCAGACATTCCTGGCTCTAAAATGACATTTTCTTTGTTCATCAGTCACATCTCCAGGCCCCTCTGATATTAATCTTGCTTTCTATTTTGAATTTTTATTCAAACAAAAAATAGAAGATTTACTGTTACGCAGACTACTGCAATATTATAATAATTGTATAAATAATGTCAACCCATTCATGACTGCATATTAGAATGGCTACTTGCACATTTGTTGGAAAATGACATCATTTGTTTACTTTTGAACATCGGCAAAAATCAAACATTTCCCGGTTCTTTTCATAGTAAAACCAATCAAAATCACCTCTTTTTCTATAATATGTTTTCCATTCTATCAAATGAGACCAAGAAAATAAGAATACAACCATAAATACTATACAAAAATAGACCACAAAGTCGGCATTTTAATTAAAAAAAATGGTCATAGTTTTTTTTTTTCTCATTATGCACTGTGTGCTGCAGGATTTTTTTTTATATGGTGCACACTGACCACACAGACCCATTCTCTCACATGTGAGCCTACCAGCTTTCTCCTGCCTGATTTGAAGTTGCTAGAATTTACAAGTATATATATGTATACCTCAAAAATGGTGGCTCATAAGACGTATATGTACAACCAAAACAGTCAAAGGGTTAATGAAGTAAATCCTCAATGATATTATTATCATTATAATAAGCTTCTTCCTCTGCATCATCAGTCAGGTTCTGATGCAAGATGCTTCAGATGTTATCACATTTACTGATGGACTACTACACATGACAAAGTGCCCTTTATTATTGATGTTATTATCTTCAGAAAATTTAAACACCGTAATATCTTTCTCCATTTCTGAGAAAATAAAAATATAGAAATGTCAATACTTTTATTAAAAAAATTGAAAGAAAAATATGTCTTGCCTTGCAACCATCTTACATTCTTGTATGTTAACTTATTTGTTTCACTTAAAATGTGAAACATATTTGTTTTTATGAATTTACAGGTGATCAGTGACCACTGGCAGTTGTCTTGGGTTTTTCAAATTCCTCAAAGTTGACAGAGTCGCTCCTACTCCATTATCATTCTAAACACTTGAAAGACTCAAATTCTGATGAAAACATTTATTCACCACAAAATTTCAGGACTTGAGTCCTGGAAATTGGAGGTACAATGCCTTCACTTTAAAGGAGGGGTTTAGGATATTGGCAGTTTGGAGGGACTTCTAAACTGTGGTATCTGAGTGCCTCTGCAAAGACAGTGATTATGTATGAGTGATGGTGAAAGTGTTGAATGATGATGAAAGTTTTTTCTTTCTTTTTTGGGTTTTTCTTTCTTTTTGGGTCACCCTCCCTCGGTGGGAAATGGCTGACATGTTAAAAAAAAAAAATCAGGGTCATAAAAATAGGTTTGGCAGTAATACAATTTCTCCATTGTTTATATTTTGTATTTTTTAATCTTGATTTTGGGGAATTTTAGGGAATCATTATCATTTTTTAGTTACACTTAATAGACTTACTTGCAATAAGCTGTGTGTTTATTTAAAGTAGGGTGTCTTGTAACTATTTATGTAAACTGCATTGTTTGGAAGTTGCATATCTCTGAGGTACAGTATTTAGTTATTACAAAATTGTTACAACATAAAAAGTGGGCTTTTTTCTTTTTTTACACTTGTTCTTTTTAGCTAATGTACATAAAACTTTTATTAGAGGCTAGCAATACTTTTCTGTACATTCACTAAAATTTACATGCCAGAATGACTATTTGAAAAAATAGTGTAGTTGCTCCCTTCAACATTATTATTGCTGGTGTGTCAAATTTAACAATAGCCATGTGAGATAAATACAAGAGTCCCTTGGGAATCCTGAGCATCGTGCACCTACTTAATAAAATCCATTGTTGTGCTGTAACTTTTTTTGTATTCCTTCAATAAATTTTTCATCTGCAAGCTGGCTAATTTATAGGTAATTATCAACAGCTGAATACCAGCCTAACCCAATACAGTTTTGTCAGCCATGACATTCACAGTTGTTCAGGTAGTGTCTCTAACTTTCTCCTCTCATCAGGGGTTAATGAATTTGAGGAAATTTTGTTATTTAGTATCTGTAATGTATATATAGGATGGTCCTGCAGAAGTCTGTTCATTGAATCCTCTAGTCGCTGATCTTCATCACTGTTTTGGTTTACACATCCTCAGTCTCAACTGCTGCAGGCTCTTAACATAGGGATTTTGGGGTCTCTCTCTTTTATCAGGTACATACTGGGTGACTTTAATGACCTGATGTCATGATTAACTTTAGAATATTTGGTAATAAAGTTAAGGTGGCAGTCTGCTTCCACCAGTGTCTGCTGCATTAATGGTATGGCCAGTTATTTGGGATCTGATATAGCCCCAGCCCTCACACCTGCTTCAAGATAAAAATCCATTCTTTGTTGAAGCAACTGAAATTACCACAGCCTGTATCTGTTTTTTATTGACTCTTAATTGTTAATTGTGTCATGTCATAAATACTTGGTTTTGGATATTCCAATAAATGCAACCAGTGCTTAATAAAGTATTCTCTTAACTGCTTGTTGCAACTTATTTATCAGCTCCTGAGTAATGACTAAGTACTGCCAGCCAATGTTAGAAATAAGTCTTAAGGAAATTTTTTGACTTTGTCTTTTTGTCTACAAGAACTGTTGCTTACATTGCATCAAAGCTACTCTAGTGTTGAGTGTGCTTAAAGGATGAGAGGCATTATGCATTGATTTCATGTCCTTAACTGACATTCCTGGGTTAAGTTCTACATCATAGAGTGTTGTTATCACTCTTTTGCTCTGCTGCACCCTCACTTGCTCTGGGTAGTCACACATTGTGCATATAATATTTCCATAGCTTGATCTGACATTTCTCAGTTGTGTGTCTTCCCAGACACTTGGTACATAGGTTTAATAATTTGGCTTTGTTTTCTACAGCTAGATATTGTACATTGCTCACATCTTGTTATAGGATGCGAGTTGAGATCAAAATTTATATTAAACTAGAGATATGCTATCTTTTTTTTGTATTCTTCCAGTTTAGTATTTGTGGGTTTTGCTTTACTAGTGTATGTACTTATTTTATTATTTTCAGACTTATTGGGTGTTGTTGCCGATGTTTGGTTGCGTGACTCAGCCTTGTGATGGTTAGGAGGCTTTGGGTCTGGTGTGGACTCTAGGTGTTGTACTAAATCCCTGATTCCTTCATCTAGCTCTAACAAGGTGAAGTAGTTTTTATTATAACTCAGATATAGTTGTTGAATCGTTTCCCTATCCAGCTTGTGATGTAACATTCCAGATACAGTATTAATCTTTCACAGCATGAGCCATCTTTTTTTTTTTTTTTTTTATCTTTCAGACACTGTTACGTTGATCGTTTTCACTCTGAATTTTTCTAGGCTGCCTCTGTTGTGATGTACCTGAGATACATCTAACAGCCTCTTTAATAATGAAACCTTACTTGCTTCGAACCCCTGTAATTCTGTTGTAAAACGTCTAGGTTCTTTCTATAATTAGACTCAATTACCTAATAAGCCTTAGCTTAATGGTTTTCCTCTGAGCTGACCTCTGAGGTGCTGCAGCTTCACTATATCAGGCAGACCTGACTGAGAAGTTACATATGTGTTCTAAATAAATTACTAAAGTTTGCATATTCAGCAGTCTCCATTTAATACTGGAAGCTTTAACTATAGTAAATAAACAATGAAGTTCATACTATAGTAGGAGAATAAGTTTGAGTACATTACAGTACTACCAGATTTTTTGTTGCATTAATTCTTAACTGTTTAATGTTTCCTATAAATAACCAAGACTGATACTTTTCCAGTTAAGATGATAACCATCCTGATCAGGCTGCACTGTGTTAAATTCTACACCTTCATCTAGTGCATTCATCTCATACTTCAAAAAACATTCATCATACTGAGTCCATTTGTCTTGTGAAAATTTTAGGCTCGCCTCTTATTTTTCTGCTTCAGTAGCTGGTTCACTTACCAGAGATTTTAATTGGTTCCTAGCCTATCAGATGAATTTTATACCTGGCATTACCTGTTTTTTTGGGGGTAACAAACACAGGACCACAGTTAAGATATTTATTTGTACAGTGTTTTACCAAACATTGTTTTTTTTTTTAAAGAAACATTGCAGACATAGGAAAGAATGGCTTAAATAGTCCACAGGGAATAACATCACTTGTTCAGGTATCACATACTTAGTTGTAAGAGACACTACTCAAGCAAGGAAGGCACAATGCAGGAAGCCTACCAGCCTATGCTCAGTTTACTGCATTTTAAAACAATGTGTGCTGTGGGAGTGGTCAAAATAAACATTCCATTGTTTTATTAGATGGTGTTAGTTAGCTCAATAACTTACGATTTCAGGCATCTTCTTTTCAGTTTCTGATATAATAGTTCATCTTTGTCCCATGCAGTGAGGTGTGAATGTGAGTTGTAATACTGTATGCAAGTATTAATGGTGCTGATGAATAAGAGACAAGGGCATTATCATAATTTGTTACTGGTATAAATCATAATTTGTTACTGGTGTTGGCTATCTCTATTCCTGTAGACCAGAGGAACATGACTGTACTCTTAGAACATACAACAACAATAACATCTGTTTACAGCATCACAACTCGTATTTACACCTCATGACATATCCCATGTCATGAGGTGTAAATGGTCCAAGTCGGACCAAAACGTCATCATAAGCTCCTCTCTCCTATGTGCGGGTTATTTGTGTATGGGATGTGTCAGACTGAAAAGATACCTGGAATCATCAATTATTAAACTAACCAACACCATCAAAGAAAACAATGAGATGTTTGCTTTTTCTGCTTCCATGATGCATATATTAAAGCATAGTAAACTGAACATGGACCAACAAGCCTCCTGCAGAGAACCTTCCATTCTTGGATAGTTTTTCTTACACCCAAGCACTTGACACATCAACAAATGATGTCACTCCCTCCCTGTGGATTATTTAAGCCAATGTTTTTCATGTCCGCTATGTAATTTCAAAAGCCTAATGTTGGATGAAATGTACAAGTAAAGGTCTTCAGTGCAGTTGTCACCAAGTCTGGGCAGCTTACCTCTGTCTCCATCAGTACCTGTTTTTCAATTTCATACCCGGTGACATGATGTTAATTTTTGGCTTTTACCCTAAAAATCAAACTTATTAATTTCTCAGATATATAGTACAAAATTTGTTCATTTAAATTTATTCCTAATTACTGCTTGAGTTATTTTTTTAGCCGAGTTGAACATTAGCAGAATAATGCATAGCACTGGTACTTAGGGTTGTGGTTAGGAATTGTTGATTAATGAGCTTCTTATTGCTTAGGGCAGCATTTGTGAGAAATTTGGATTGCATCTTTTACATAAGAATATGATAATAAATAAACACTGCAATAGGCCTACTAGCCCATGCTAGGCAGGTCATAATTACATACAAATATGTTAGCAGGAATGTTTGGTTAACCAATTTTTAAAGCTACCCAGAGTATTCACTTCAATGATACTACATATTTGGCAGTTTATTTCACTCATTAACAGTGCCATTGAAAAACCAGTGCTTTCCTATATCCTTTCCAAATCAGAAATTATCCATTTGAATCCATTGTTTTAGTTCTGTTTTGGTTAGATATCCTCAACACTTGAAGTGTCATTATCTGAACCACTTAAAAGTATTGTGGTTCAGATAAGTTGTATGAAGGCTTCCTCAAATATATATAACAATCTAGGTTATAAATAACTCATCAGTGGTATAAATTGAGTTAACAGATATTCAATAAAGTTAGAGCATTTTTATCCTATTCTACCATGGACCATACAGTTCTTGTAAAAGACTGACCTCCAAATAAAATCTCATGGACCAGGCCATGGGGGTGTTGACCCCTGAAACACCCTCCAGGTATACATACAACTGTAGTGTCTAAAATGATCATAATGTAGGGGAAAGCTGTTTCTTTATTCATGTCAAAAGAAATTCCATGTATAAAAAAGGTCATTAGAAACCCCAGTATACTTCCTCCTCCACCTATATCCAAAGCTCATTCACAACCTGTTGGTTGCAAGGTTAAACATAACATTTTTCAAATAAAACTAGTTTCATCTTACTTCCTGGAATTCAACCTTATTATAAATATACTGGACCACAGTATCTAATGAGAATATCGGCATAAAGACAGTGCTGTCCGAAATTGTTAAAAATCATATATAATTTTTATCAATTTCAACTTTATTTCTTTCAGACCACACTTGGAGATAAGAATGAATATTTTTCAACAGAATCATCAAAGGAAAACCAAAAAGTAAAATGAATTCTTTGATTCCATGCACAATACGCGAATTTAGCTCAAATGACATAAGAAAAAATTATGTCATGCTAAGCCAAAAAAAGCTGTTTTGAACAGTGAAAGATGTGTTTCTATGTCAGAGGCTATGGGGGCCCAAGTAGAACATATCATATTTATTTTCTACCTAATTTGTACCTACCACTACCTTTTATGGTCCCAGTATAAGTGCTCATTCTTGCCCATTACAGCTTCACTTGCCTCTCCTCACTTGCACCAAAAATATTGTGGTAGAGGATCTTCACACTCAGCCATGGGCAAAGCCAACACTGAGAAGCAGTATGCCGAAAGATTGGCAAGGTGCAGCACCAGATGAACCTGCTGTTACAAATGCACACAGGTTCTATGACTGGTGTCAGCAGACAAGCACTCTAGTGCAACCATAAATAGAGACCCTAGTTGAAAACAAGTATTGATGACCCACCAGTGACAGCCCAGGGATTGATATGATTTAGACAGGAGTCCGTCTATCCTCAAAGCAAGGCACCCTGAATCTTTGTACTGGGAGAGGCACTTTGCTGTGACACTAAGGTTGATATATATGGATGAGAGATTGGGTTCTGCTACTTATTTTTAATGACTTAGCTATGCAAGCCTTGGACATCTGTAGGAGAGCAAGACCCAACTGAGAACCCCAGTGAACTTATTTCAGAACTGAACCATGGCTCGTGTGGAGACACCCTTATACATCTACTTACATGAGCTAGCCTCTCAGGTTGAGCAAAACATATGTTTAATGAACTTGCTACACATGTAAAGGGAAGGTTGCTCTGAGAAATGTCCCATGAGTGATAAACAGCCACAGGAATACCAGGAAAGCACTACTCACCAGGCCTAGAGAAATCCCCACTTGAGCAAGATGATGGCAGGATCTGCAAGGAATGACATGACTGAAAACTAGAACATCCATAGAAGACCTGTAGACAACTTTTAGGTGATCAGCACATCCAGAGTACCTGCCCAGAGGAAGCAATCCTGTTCCAAGAATGAGGTGCCATTTGTGGCCCTAACTTTAATACATACAGCAACATGAACTTTGTGTGACCAGATTCTGGGAGCAGGAACAGCATCTTAGAATATAAAAGAGGAACACCTCAGGGGTCCCTGTGAGCTAACAAAGAGAGAAGAAACTGATGGGGATGGTATCCACAAAGAGAGGAAGTTTTTTGGCACTGCCACAGAAACTTCAAAGTCCTGGTAAATAGGAGCCAGGAAAGCTCAGCTGGAAAGCAGAAATAGAACTGTTGGGCTGACTAAGGAAAGAATAAGGCCAGTAAAAATCTGAGTGATTGAGACACAGTAAGTCCAGTGAGTGAATTATAAAGATGCTGTAGCAACCAAGTTATGTAGGTGTAGACATGGGACCTAAGGAGGCATAATGATCCCTATCTTCAGTGCAGTCCAGCTGATTCCATAGAAGAAGGAAAGCCAGGAGGCCTGTGGAAATGACTAGATGTGTTGAAAAATATGAAGCTGCTTGAAAACCCCTTACAGTGGCCCCAGCTGTAGAAGTTGTTTTGTAGTGTGCCAGCATAAGAGTCAGCCCTGACAACCCCTTCAGGCACAAGTGGAAGAGCCATCCCCAGTAACAAGTCTCATTTAGTCACTGTACAAAAAACACAAGGCATGAAAATGCCACAAGATCTGTGATCAAAGCAGGTACAGTCGGTATCATCCTAAGAAAACTTTAAGAACCTGAGAGATGAGTGCAGAAGTGGGGAATATTCCTGAAGCTGTCCCAGAAGCTATCCCAGTAGTAGGGAATATTCCCAAAATTGTCCTGGTGTAAGTTACAGATATGGGGCTTGTCTTAAGGCCCGCAGTAAGAGATTTTCTATTTGCACATCTAGGCTGGACATGCTCAAGGAAAATTCTGTGTTATAAGCACACATCTTAGAGATCATGAGTTGCCTGTCTGTGTGCTGAAGTACATGGATTCCTGCCAGTTTTAAAGTTGCCTCTGCTATGATTTTGGGTACTGGTGGTAAAGTTCCTAATTGGTAATTAGAACCCAAATATGGAATACAGTTATGAAAAATGCATTTTTGCATAAGGACTTTATGACCTATGGAGATTGCCACCTCTTTATGTCAGCTGTTTTACACTCGTGACCAGCATATAGTTGGATCTGTATCACAGAGAGTGGAAAATGATAGAAAACCGATGTGGAAGGAGGCAAACTACGCTTAAAAGTGAGATAGCTCTACTTAAAGGTAAGCAGAAGTATGATTTAGGAACTGGTTATGTTTCTAGCTTGTCATACTTAAAAATAATATCCTGCATTGTACAGTAATTATAGTAAGTGTTTAATCTAATACAGTTGCTTGTATAAACCCCATGTAATAAAAATATAACATTGTAATTACAGTACATGTATTTGTTTTTGGTATAATGATGTAATATCTTGAAGAATAAATTGTTTATTGTTGCTTTTTTACTTATTGATATACATGTATATATTTATGTCAATAAAAGATGGTATGCCATATTAGTAACATGGTTGCCTGATACTCAATGTCAATCTTCATGTTGTCATTGTAAAGATTGCTGTTTTCTTATTTTTTTCACATTGCTTGACTTGTACCCTAATGTTTTTACCTGATCTATTTCCAGCTTCCCACTTGTACTGTATGAAGTATACTTATTGAGGCAGTCCTAACTCCTTCCACATATTCTTGGGTGTCAATTGCTTCAATTATGTAATAGCCAAATTGGCAGGTTTAATGTTTCTGTAAATGTTTCCAGTGCTTTAATGTTTTCAGTGACTGAAGGTGGATGAATTGTGAGATGGTTCCAACTGAGGATACTTAATCAAGGAGAGAATACTTCCAGCAAGAGCAGACTCTTGCAGATAGACATCCTTGAAGGATTTATTTTTCTTCTAGTTTCTAATTTTTTTCTTGAAGGATTTGGTACTGCTCCATGCTGCATAATTAGGAATGAAATGCTGTTGAGAGAAATATAGTATTGGAATTGGAATTTTCTCATATACAGTATTTTTTCTTCATATTATAACAGTTAACTGAAGCAGACCAGGAGCTGTACAAAAACTTCCCTCTAGTAATCAGTGAACGGTGGCAAACAGAAGTGGCAGAAACTGTGTTTGAAAGTGTAAATCAGGAAGCAGACAAGGTTGAGCACAAACGACGCACGAAACACAAATTTAAGTTTGATACAGATGAAAAAGGTATGTATGTCTCCACAGTATGCAAATTACAAGGCACCTTTCACTTTATTTTTATAAGTAACATTTCACAAAGGTGGAGGGTCTTCATACCTAAACTGTCAAAGGTATTGATAAAGTCCCTGGTGAATGAAACATCTAATAAAATACCATAACCCAAACAGTGTGTTATTAGCATCATACAGTCAGCATATGTTTTCATTTATACAGTTGGACTCCATTTTCCAAAATTGTTGGAATATGACTCAAGGCATATTTGGTTTTTAAAAATATTTGAGTCAAATTCAGAAAATTGCTGTAATTTAGGAAAAAAAGTATGGAAATATTTTTTCTTTATAACTTTTGTGATAGTGCTTAAATAGTTTATCTTTCTAGGTCTCTATATCATGCACAGGTACTGTGATAGTATCTGCATGGTACTTAAATAGTTTGTTTCTACATCTCTGCCATGCACTTCCCCGAATTAAGCCTGAATGCCTTCCACATCCCCCCCAGGCACTGTATAATCCTATGGGTTTAGCGCTTCCCCTTGATTATAATAATAATACGTCTCTGCCATGCACAGATGCTCTTATGACTGTCTACTGCTGCTTCTGTTTCATTTTTTTTTTTAATTTTCTTACAAACATATCACTTCTTTTTCCTAGCATACATCACACTATTTCATTCAGAAGCTTTCTGATGTTATAGCTGAAATGGAAAACAAGATAAAAAAATATTCTACATAGAAAAGTATTGGATGTGCTAAAGAAAAGAGTGTAATTTAATGGGCTTCTTTGAAAAAGAGTCAGTTTGAGTTTTCAGAATTATGGAGTTGATTTATGCAAAAGCTCATATAATCATTAACCCTTTGACTGTTTTGGTCATATATATACATCTTACGAGCCACCAATTTTGACGTATATATACTCATAAATTCTAGCGGCTTCAAATCAAGCAGGAGAAAACTGGTAGGCCCACATGTGAGAGAATGGGTCTGTGTGGTCAGTGTGCACCATATAAAAAAATCCTGCAGCATGCAGTGCATAATGAGAAAAAAAAACTCCGACCGTTTTTTTTATTTAAAATGGCCAATTTGTGGTCTATTTTCATATAGTATTTATGATTGTATTCTCATTTTCTTGGTCTCATTTGATAGAATGGAAAACATATTATAGAAATAGAGGTGATTTTGATTGGTTTTACTATGAAAAGAACCTTGAAATGGAGTTCAGAGTAGGGGAAATGTTTGATTTTTGCCGATGTTCAAAAGTAAACAAATGATGTCATTTTCCAATAAATGTGCAAGTAGCCATTCTAATATGCAGTCATGAATGGGTTGACATAATTTATACAATTATTACAATATTGCAGTAGTCTGCATAACAGTAAATCTTCTAATTTTTGTTTGAATAAAAATTAAATATAAAAAGCAAGAGTAATATCACAGGGGCCTGGAGACATGACTGATGAACAAAGAAAATGTTATTTTAGAGCCAGGAATGTCTGCATTGTTCATTCTGGACCCTATTTTGAAATTGTCATATTTTTTATTTTTGTGAAATTGGCAAAATTGCAAATTTCTGACCACGTTATTGGGTAGTTGAAATCAGTAAATGGGCAGTTTCTTGTACTCAGTCGATAGAAAAAATGGAATTCTAAAGAAATAGCTATGAGTTTGGTCGACTAGAACAATGGAATTAGCCGAAAATAGGACTCAAAGTGGGCAAAATTGCTGATTCGTAAATATCGCCGAGGTCGCTAACTTCGCGAGAGCATAATTCCGTCAGTTTTCCATCAAATTTCGTTTTTTTTTTTTTTGGTGTCATTACAATCGGGAAAAGATTCTCTATCATTTCATGAGAAAAAAATTTTTTTTTTTTTTTTTTTTTTTGGGGGGGGGGGGGGAATTTTGCGACCTCAGGATTTGGGGTTGCAACAGTCAACGGGTTAAGTCAGCTAAAGATCCTTTGGATTACAGAACGCTAGTACACAATTATCAGTTTCAGCTACTTAAGAACATAAGACAGGAGTAACACTGCAGCAGGTCCTACTGGCCCATGAATGATATTTAATCAATAACAACACTGCGACTAGCCAAGGACTTGAACCCATGTCGTTTTGGCTTGCCTTATGGTGAGTGAAAATCACATGACGCTCTAACCCACAGGACCACCAAATCCTACAAAAATCAAGCACCCAGCAGAGCTAGGTATTTTACCTTGATCCGAGGACATACGGTGGTGTGGGTGCCTCTGAGCTAATTTCATTCTATTCGTTCGCCATGAGGCAAGCCAAAACAACATGGGTTTCGAGTCATTGGCTAGTCGCAGCGTTGTTAGTGATTAAATACCACTCGTTCATGGTTAGAATAATATAAAATACTGTTTGTGGAAGCTAGTACACCAAACCAGGAGTAGAATGAAATTAGCTCAGAGGCACCCACATCACTGTATGTCCTTGGATCAAGGTAAAACACCTAGCTCTGCTGGGTGCTTGATTCTTGTAGGATTTAGTGGTCCTGTTGGTTAGACCGTCATGTGATTTTTGCTCACCATGAGGCGGGCCAAAACAACATGGGTTCAAGTCCTTAGCTAGTCGCAGTGTTGATTAAATACCACTCGTTTGGGGTTACAATATATATATATATATATATATATATATATATATTATATACAGTGGACCCTCGACCAGCGATGGCATCGATTAACGATAAATCTGACTAGCGATACATTTTATCGCAAAAATTTTGCCTCGATTAGCGCTAAAAAACTCGACCAACACTATTCGTTCTGTCTGAGAGGCGTCCACTTCTGGCCAGTGTTTACAAGCCAGCCAGCCACCGAGGTCGCTTCCAAGCATACAATCGGAACATTTCATATTATCACAGCCTTTTTAGTGATTGCACCTGCAAAATAAGTCACCATGGGCCCCAAGAAAGCTTCTAGTGCCAACCCTACAGCAAAAAGGGTGAGAATTACTATGGATATGAAGAAAGAGATCATTACTAAGTATGAAAGTGGAGTGCATGTCTCCGAGCTGGCCAGGCTGTACACAAAACCCCAATCAACCATCGCTACTATTGTGGCCAAGAAGACGGCAATCAAGGAAGCTGTTCTTGCCAAAGGTGCAACTATGTTTTCGAAACTGAGATCGCAAGTGATAGAAGATGTTGAGAGACTGTTATTGGTATGGATAAATGAAAAACAGATAGGAGATAGCATCTCTCAAGTGATCATATGTGAAAAGGCTAGGAAGTTGCATGACGATTTAATTAGAGAAATGCCAGCAACTAGTGGTGATGTGAGTGAATTTAAGGCCAGCAAAGGTTGGTTTGAGAGATTTAAGAATCGTAGTGGCATGCATAGTGTGATAAGGCATGGTGAGGCTGCCAGTTTGGACCAAAAAGCAGCTGAAAAATATGTGCAGGAATTCAAGGAGTACATAGACAGTGAAGGACTGAAACCTGAACGAGTGTTTAATGGTGACACTGACAATGTTGTGAAACACTTTAGGAATGTCATAAAGGAACGGGAGGTACAGGCCTCTATGGGCAGATATGTTGTGCGACAGAGGTCCAGTGACTCTCAAGCTGGTCCTAGTGGCATTAAAAGAAGAAGGGAAGTAACCCCGAAAAATAGGCTTGCCACCTCAAGTCTTAATGGAAGGGGATTCCCCTTCTAAACACTAAGACCATCAACACACTCCCCTCTTCCCATCCCATCAATCATCACCAGATCTTCAATAAAGGTAAGTGTCATGTAACTGTGCATGTCTTCAGTTTGTGTGTATTAAAATTAATATTTCATGTGTTAAAATTTTTTTTTTTCAATACTTTTGGGTGTCTTGCACGGATTAGTTTGATTTCCATTATTTCTTATGGGGAAAATTAACTTGACTAACGATTATTCTGACTTACGATGAGCTCTCAGGAACGGATTAATAGCGTTAGTCGAGGGTCCACTGTATATATATATATATATATATATATATATATTATATATAATATATATATATATATATATATATATATATATACATGCAAAACAACCACTCTGAAAGAATAGAGAAATTCCAAGCGCTTTCGTGACTACTCACATTATCAAGGAATTTCTCTATTCTTTCAGAGTGGTTGTTTTGCATATTCTGAAAATCACCTGTTTACTGTGATCTTATTGCATATATATACATGTATATATCCCGTATCCCACCGAGGCAGGGTGACCCAAAAAGAAAGTCCCCAAAAAGAAAATATTTTCATCATCATTCAACACTTTCACTTCACTCACAAATAATCACTGTTTTTGCAGAGGTGTTCAGAATACAACAGTTTCGAAGCAGATGTATAAAGATACACAACATATTCCTCCAAACTGCCAATATCCCGAACCCATCCTTTAGAGTCCAAGCATTGTACTTCCCATTTCCAGGACTCAAGTCCAGCTATATAAAAATAACTGGTTTACCTGAATCCCTTCACTAAATATTACCCTGCTCACACTCCAACAGCTCGACAGGTTCCAAATACCATTCATCTTCATTCACTCCTATCTAACACTCATGCATGCTTGCTGGAAATCCAAGCCCCTCACCCACAAAACCTCCTTTACCCCCTCCCTCCAACCTTTTTGAAGATGACCCCTACCCCGCCTTCCTTCCCCTACAGATTTATACACTCTCCATGTTATTCTACTTTGATCCATTCTCTCTAAATGACCAAACCACCTCAACACCCCTCTTCAGCCCTCTGACTAATACTTTTATTAACTCCACACCTTCTCCTAATTCCCACACTCCGAATTTTCTGCATAACATTCACACCACACATTGCCCTTAGACAAGACATCTCCACTGCTTCCAATCGCCTCCTCGCTGCAGCATTTACAACCCAAGCTTCACAACCATGTAAGAGTGTTGGTACTACTATACTTTCATGCATTCCCTTCTTTGCCTCCATAGATAACATTTTTTGTCTCCATATATAACTCAATGCACCACTCACCTATTTTTCTTCAACAGTTCTATGATTAACCTCATCCTTCATAAATCCATCCACTGACACGTCAACTCCCAAGTATCTGAAAACATTCACTTCTTCCATACTCCTCCTCCCCAATTTGATATCCAACTTTTCTTTATCTAAATCATTTGATACCCTCATCACCTTACTCTTTTCTATGTTCACTTTCAATTTTCTACCTTTACACACACTCCCAAATTCGTCCACTAACCTTTGCAATTTTTCTTTAGAATCTCCCATAAGCACAGTATCATCAGCAAAAAGCAACTGTGTCACTTTCCATTTTGTATTTGATTCCCCATAATTTACTCCCACCCCTCTCCCGAACACCCTAGCATTTACTTCTTTTACAACCCCATCTATAAATATATTAAACAACCATGGTGACATTACACATCCCTGTCTAAGACCTACTTTTACCTGGAAGTAGTCTCCCAATCTTCTACACACCCTAACCTAAGCCTCGCTATCCTCATAAAAACTCCTTACAGCATTTAGTAACTTACCACCTATTCCATATACGTACTTGCAACATCTGCCACATTACTCCCCTATCCACTCTATCATATGCCTTTTCTAAATCCATAAATGCAATGAAAACTTCCCTACCTTTATCTAAATACTATTCACATATATGCTTCAATGTAAACACTTGATCTACACATCCCCTACCCACTCTAAAACCTCCTTGCTCATCTGCAATTCTACGTTCTGTCTTACCTCTAATTCTTTCCATAATAACCCTACCGTACACTTTTCATGGTATACTCAGTAAACTTATTCCTCTATAATTTTTACAGTCTCTTTTGTCCCCCTTCCCTTTATATAAAGGGACTATACATGCTTTCTGCCAATCTTTAGGTACCTTCCCCTCTTTCATACATTTATTAAGCAAAAATACCAACCACTCCAACACTATATGCCCCCCTGCTTTTAACATTTCTGTCATGATCCCGTCAGTTCCAGCTGCTTTACCCCCTTTCATTCTACGTAATGCCTCACGCACCTCCCCCACACTCACATCCTGCTCTTCTTCACTTCTACAAGATGGTGTACCTCCCTGGCCAGTACATGAAATTACCACCTCCCTTTCTTCATCGACATTTAAAAGTTCCTCAAAATATCCTCGCCATCTACCCAATACCTCCATCTCCCCATCCACTAACTCCCCTACTCTGTTTTTAACTGACATATCCATTTGTTCCCTAGGCTTTCTTAACTTGTTTTACTCGCTCGAAAATTTTGTCTTGTTTTCATTAAAATTTCTTGACAGTGCCTCTCCCACTCTATCATCTGCTCTTCTTTTGCACTCTCTCACTACTCTCTTCACCTTTCTTTTACTCTCCATGTACTCTACTCTTTGTATAATACTTCTGCTTTGTAAAAGCCTCTCATAAGCTACCTTTTTCTCATATATCACACCCTTTGCATTATCATTCCACCAATCACTCCTCTTTCCTCCTGCACCCACCCTCCTATAACCACAAACTTCTGCCCCACATTCTAATACTGCATTTTTAAAACTATTCCAACCCTCTTCAACCCCCCCACTACTCATACTTGCACCAGCCCACCTTTCTGCCAATAGTTCCTTATATCTCACCCGAACTTCCTCTTCCTCCTTTAGTTTACACTTTCATCTCCCTCTTTCTTGTTGTTGCCATTTTCCTCTTGTCCCATCTACCTCTTACTCTAACTGTAGCTACAACTAAATAATGATCCAATATATCAGTTGCCCCTCTATAAATGTGTACATCCTGGAGCCTACCCATCAACCTTTTATCCACCAATACATAATCTAACAAACTTTTCATTACGTGCTATATCATACCTTGTACATTTATTTATCCTCTTTTTCATAAAATATATATTACTTATTACCAAACCTCTTTCTACACATAGCTCAATTAAAGGCTCTCCATTTTCACTTACCCCTGGCACCCTAAATTTACCTACTACGTCCACGACATTTTTACCCACCTTAGTATTGAAATTTCCAACCCCAAGTACTTTCACACTTGGTTCTAAACTCCCAACACTTTCACTCAACATTTCCCAAAATCTCTCTCTCTCTCCTCTACACTTCTCTCTTCTCCAGGTGCATATACGCTTACTATAACCCTCTTTTCACATCCAACCTTTATTTTACTCCACATAATCCTTGAATTAATACATTTATACTCCCTCTTTTCCTGCCATAGCTTATCCTTCAACATTATTGCTACTCCTTCTTTAGCTCTAACTCTATTTGAAACCCCTGACCTAATCCCATTTATTCCTCTCCACTGAAACTCTCCCACCCCCTTCAGCTTTGTTTTACTTAAAGCCAGGACATCCAGCTTCTTCTCATTCATAACATCCACAATCATCTCTTTCTTATCATTCGCACAACATCCACGCACATTCAGGCATCTCACTTTGACAATTTTCTTCTTCTTATTCTTTTTAGTAATTATTACAGGAAAAGTGGTTACTAGCCCATTGTTCCCGCCATTTTGGTTGACTTTTACAACACTTGTGGCTTAAGGAGGAAAGATTCTTATTCCACTTCCCCATGGATATAAAAGGAAAAATAATAAGAACAAGAACTATTAAGATAAAATCAAAGAAAACTCAGATGAGTGTGTATAAATAAACGTGTACATGTATGTGTAGTGTAACCTAAGTGTAAGTAGAAGTAGCAAGACGTCCTGAAATCTTGATTGTAGAGACAGAAAAAAAAAAAGACACCAAAATCCTACCATCGTTTAAAACAGTTACAGCTTCAGTTTTACTTTTCACTTGGAGGACAGTAGTACCCCCCTGGGCGGTTGGTCTCCCAAACCTACACCTTAATATATATATATATAAATTTATATATATATATATATATATTAATTTAATATATTATATTATTTTATAAAAATATATTATTAATAAATATATATATATATAATTAAAATATAATTATATTAAAAAAATTTTATAATAAAATTATTATATATATATTATATATTATAATATATAATATATATAATATATATAATATATATATTTATTAATATAAAATTTTATAATATATATATTTCATCCTAAAACCTGTTCCAGAAGGTTGGCTAAACCCGAAACAGATAAAAATCCAAAACAATACAGTGGACCCCCGCTTACGATTTTAACCGTTCCTGCAAAGATAAGAAAAAACCAAATTTTTGAAAACTAGAAATACCGCAGGAAATAGCAAAAAGAGGACCCCAAATGCAATATGAGGAAAAATTTACCAAAAAACAACGGGGGGGGAGCTCCATTGTTGGGCTAGGGAGGATGAATAAAAACGGGAAAAACATGCACCAAACAGGGAATACAGCACAGAAACCCAAGGCAAGGGAAACCAGCCTGGCTCATCTATGCACTTGGTATTGCTGGATGGGAAATCGGGGAAAAAACAGAGGGACGTGCAACTATACCACCTGAAAATGCCATCCCCCATATGAAAAACAGGAAAAGAAAACCCCCCTTTCCTGTAAGCTTTTTCACCCTGAAATGTGTACCTCTTCAGTACAGGAAAACTGTGCTAAAACTTAAATTGCCGGCATACCATCAAAAGGGGGAAAAAGATCAAAACTTCCGGGGCCAGGGGAAAACCCGGGGTACCCCCACAGCCAATCAAAGGGAGAGGTTTTTTTTAGTGCCAGGAAGGAAAAAAAACGGGCAGGAAATGGAAAAAAAAAAACGTACCCCAAATCCAGTCATTCCTGGGGGGAAACCACGTCGAGGGCCCTCCACTCCAAACCAACGATACAGATACAAATGCGGAAAAAAAAAATCCCCCCCCAGTACCAAAAATACCACCATCCGATAAAATTTTCTTTGAAAATATACAGGGTCTAAAGCCAGAATAAAAAAAAAATACCTTTCATCCGTGGATGCTTGCAGAGGAAAGGAAAATGTTCGGGGCTTTCACTGGACCCACATAAAGGATACTTGGAAAATGAAATATGGATCCCAGGTTAAAACCTATACGATGTGCAGAGTAAAACAGGCAAAAGGGGGGGGTTTGGGGCCTGTACATTCAGAGTCATTGTTTGCACAGAACTGTTAATCCCTCAAATGACGATGGAAGTTTTAGAGTAAAGGTGAGAACCAAAACCTGTATTGTGGTAGTCTACAAGCCTCCAGATGCAACACCCCAGAAATTTCCCGGGACAGCTTTTAAAAAAATTGCCCACTGTTGGAAAACTTCCACTCCTGCCCCCAACATCTTGCTCCTGGGGGATTTCAATTTAAAGGGCACCTAAAATGGGGGAATTACAAATAATTTTTGTTGCGTAATAACCCGGGAGGCAGCTCTATGAAAACTCACCCCACACGAGTTTTAAATCTTCACAAAATTCAATTTAAACCAGCAAATAATGAGCCTCTAGACTGGAGAATACACAGACCTCATATTCATAACAATGATGATCTGATAAGAAATGTCACCATTCAAAAACAATATCCAGATCACAAAAAAATTGAGGTTCAACATGTTCGGGAGCCCCAGCCCGACAAAATGAGACAGTCCGAGGGAAGCATTCACAAAATTCAACTTCAATAAAAAAAAAACATAAGTGGGACCAAGAAAAACCAAGCCTAACCGATATAAGCTGGGAAAGTATACTAACAACACAGACCCAAATTAGCCTAGAACAGATTAACTCGGTGGCACTCATGTAGAAAAGGCTTTTTCCTCTAAAAAAAAAGGAGGAGGATGTAAAATAAAAAGAAAAGGCGCTCCTTTACAGGCACGGAAAAAATAACAGAGCTGCTAAAAAGAGGTCAATATATCTGAAATGCGCAGGGAGACATGGTCAGAGAAAAAAGCAAGCATCGAATTAAGCTAAAAAATCCTTTGGGGTCAGGAACGCGGGGGAAGAAACTAAAAACATAATGAAATCGAAAAACCCCCAAAGTTTTTCTCTCCTTGCCAAAACAAAAATTTAGAACAACGCCCAGATTGGGCCCCACTTAAACAAGATGGGGCCTACACAGATGACAGCAAGGGAAAAGGTGACAACCTCAAATCCCAAAAAGCTCAGTTTTTTGGGAAGCCCTAACAGACTGAGGTCGAAGATCAAAAAGAATTTTTTTTAAAAGAGCCCCAAAAAATTTTTAAACAAGCCTATCCATGTTTCCTGACGCCAAAAACTTTTAACAGGCATAAAGACATGCCATGCATTGCCCCCGGGCCCGACTCATGGAACTTGTGTTTTATAAGAAAGCAATAAGCCCCTATCACGAGCCTTTTCCTCCCTTGGGAGGGAGCATGGACAGGGGGGGCGTCCCCCAGTTTCTAAAAAAACAGACTAGCCCCACCACAAAGGGGGGGAGTAAAACAACAGCAAAGAATACGACCAATAGCACTAACTCCCTATCATAAAAAAACTTTGAAAGGGCCTAAAAGCAAGACACCACCCATCTAGAAACCCATAGTTTCACAAAAACCCCCGGGGAAATGGGTTTAGAACAGGTTCCCCCCTTCTTTCAGCTATGGATCATACGACAAGTCCAAACATAAAGACAAAAAAAAATGCAGATGTTTTTAAAATAAGACTTTTAAAAGCCTTCGACAAGTGTGACCAGGCGTAATTTGCCACAAAAATGGCGCTAAAAGGAATAACAGGAAAAAAACGGTCGATGGATCTATAATTTCCTCAATACAGAACACAGAGAGTTTCGTCAACAGAGTAAATCCGAGGCAGTACGGGGAAAAGCTCTGTTCCACAAGGCACAGTACTAGCTCCCCCTTGTTCCTCATCCTCATACCGCATAGACAAGGAGTCAGCCACAGCCCGTGTCTTCCTTGCAGTTTACACCCGAATCTGCAAAGACAGTGTCTTCCATGCAACCCGCAAGGCTCCCCGGGGACATCAACCCAATCTTTCAGTGGGCTCAGAAAACAATTGAAGTTCAACGTGAGAAAAATTTTAATTACTGTATGGTAAACATGGGAAATTAAATCTTCATCAAAAAGTACAAAACAAATTTGGCCACGAAATAGAGGAAACACCCAAAGTAAAGACCTGGGGTTGATTTGCGGAGGGTTCACCCTTTAAGGACCTAACATTTTATCAATCGCATCTGCTGAAAAATGAAGGATGGATAATAGAACCCCCAAACTAGGGGCCAAGCCCATATGACACTCTTAGGTCACTTTTTCTATTAGGCTGGAATATTGCTGCACTCTAAAAGCATTTCAAGGCAGGTTTAAATTTTCCACCCTGAAAAGTACAGAGAACTTTCACGGGCGCAAAAGGAGATAAAAAACCTCAATTACGGGGGCGCTTTAGGGTTTTTAAACCCTTTTTCCCCCGGAAAGCAGGGGGAGAGATACATGTTATATCCCTGGAAAATCCTGAGGGATGTACCGAACTTGCAACGAAAATCAATCCTAGAAAGCAAAAGACTTGGCAGACGAGCCCATCCCCCCAATGAAAAGAGGGGTGTCACTAGCACGTTAAGAGACCATAATAAGTGTCAGGGGCCCCGGGCTGTTCAACTGCCTCCCGCCACATAAGGGGGTTACCAAAAGACCCCGGCATCTTTAAGTGGCCTGGCAAGCACCTAAAGTCATTCCTGCACCCGGGGTGTGGGTCGTACTTTGGTTTTGGTGCAGCCGCAGAACACCTGGTTGATCAGGCGCTGATCCACCAGGAGGCCGGCCGGGCCGGGCCGCGGGGGGGTTGACCCCGAAAACTCTTCCCGGTAAACTCCAGGGCTCGTAAACCGAAATTATGGGAAAAAAATTTTCATTCCCGACACCCCAAAAATATGAAAAAAAAAAAAATTTTTTACATAAAAAATTAAATTTTAAAACACACAAAATGAAGAAGACATGCACAATTACTACTTACTAAGAATAAATACATGACACTTCCTTTATTTAAAATCTGGTGAGATTGATGGGATGGGAGAAGGGGAGAGTGTGGATGTTTTTATTGTTTGAAGGGAAATTCCCTTCCCTTAGGACTTTAGGTGATTTTTTTTTCCGGGGTTACTTCCCCCTTTTTTAAAAGCCATAGGACCAACTTGAGGTCACTGGACCCCGTGCACAACAAATCTGTCCATAGAGCTCTTACTCTTGTTCCCTTTTAAAAATTTCCTAAAATGGGCCTTTTTAACTTGTCATTGTACAGGTTGCCAAATGGCTTTCCGTAGCTGTGTCAGAGCGATTTTCATCCTTAAAGGTTTGCAGTTCAACCCACTTTGCACACATTTCCTTAATCTCTTTTTTCAGTTCCATATTAATTCTCGCTCTTTTTACCACAGGGATGGGGCCCAGAAGCTTTTCTTGGGGTCCATGGTGACTTATTTTGCAGTTACAAGAACTAAAAACACTGGGATAATGTGAAATGTACCGAATGTATGCGTAGATGCGACTGCACTGGCTGGCTTGTAAACACTGGCGCTGAGGCCACATGTGGGACTTGTCCCGGACGAATCACGTAAGGCGAGTTTTTTATTGTGAGGCGAGGCAAAATTTTTGCGTTCAAATGCTTTGTATGGCGGATTTAACGTAAGGCGATGCGTTCATAAGGTTGGGGTCCACTGTATTTCCTTTAAGAAATAATGTAAATACAATTAATTTGTTCCAGACACCTAAAAGTATTAACAAAAAATGAATTTTTTAAAGAATAACTATAGTTTTACATGCTGAAAACAATGACTAATGAAATGGATAAATGAACATTTAACATCACACTTACCTTTATCAAAGACTCTTGTTGGGGTATGGACAGCAAGGAGGGAAAAGGGAGGAGGAGCAGAGGTTATTGTTTGGAAGGGGGAATCACCCTCCATAAGGAATTCAGGTATCAAAGCCCTATCTGGGGTTACTTCCCTTCTTAGTCTTTTACTGGCACTGGACCCCTGTTGCACTAAAAGTCTGTCCAGAGAGCCCTGTTTCTGGCATCTCTAAGATTTGCCTAAAATGGGACAAGGTATTGTCACTGAACATGTTGCAGATACGGCTTGTATCAGCTTGGTTAGGGTGATATTTTTCCACAAGTTGGCACCGCATTCCACTTTGCACAGATATCCTTAAGCACTCCTTTTGCAACATTAGCTTCGTTGATTTCTACTTTCTTTGCCAGGATGGAACTGATTGTTGATTTGGAATTTCCATACATCCTGGCGAGCTCAGCCACACGTATGCCACTTTCGTATTTTTCTACAATCTATTTCTTGAATTCTATCGTGTTTCTCACCTTCTTTACGAAAGGTCTGGCACTAGGAACTTTCTTTGGGCCCATGGTGGCTTATTTCTCAGTCGCACTCAATAAACAAGCACAAAAAAATGGATTATTAAGAAATGTTTCGGATGAAGGCTCACTCGACCAGTGACAGAGCCAGACTGAGGCACGTACGCACGAGTGGTGGCATCCCAGGTGGGCGGACGTATCGAATACGGACGATTTCTGGGATGAGGTACGAAATCCGGAGCAAAATTTCGCTGAAAAATGTGGTCGAAATCCAAATCATACGATATCCGGTGCGGATGAAATCCGGGGTTCCACTGTATATTGGTGAAGCTAAAAAAAGAAAAAAAAATACTTTCAATGGATATAACCTTTTCTAAATTTTAATCTTAATAAAACTCTATCTTAAATTTTAATTTTTACAGAATCTGATTGCATAATTCATGGCTACATCAAGAAATTAGGCGGACCATTCACGTCGGCGTGGCAGACACGATATGCAAAGTTGTATCCAAATCGTGTTGAGCTCCACTCGGAATCGAGCTCGGGCAAACCTGAACTCATATTTATGGACCAGCTCGATGATGTGTCTGCAGATTTTGTGCAGATAAAGGGAGAGAACTGCATTGTTCTCAAGACTAAAGACAACAGAATTGTTTTAACGAACCCTGTAAGTATCTCTGTCAGTTCTAGATATGTTATGATAATGGCTCGATATCCCTTCCCTTCCTGTGATGAAACCTGAATATTTCCCATTTCCCAAGCATTATATGAGCCCTCTGGGTTTTGTGCTTCCCTATGAATACAAAATATTGTACAGTATAATTATACTATTACTATCAATAAAAGTTATCTACCTATCATATTTATTCCAGAATAATGTTAGGTATAACATAAATAATGTAGGAAAAAAAACATACCATGGGCAGGGATAGAACCTGCGGTCAGAGAGTCTCAAAACTCCAGACCGTCGTGTAATAATGTAATGTAGAAGCATGATAAAGATGCCCAAATTAATAAAAGCTGACATATAGAGAGGTATTGAAGGGTGGAGAATGGGAGGGATAAAAAAAAAGTGACCCCTACTATTACAGAAAACTTAATGTGCCTGAAAGGTAACTATAGAGGATCACTCTTATCCTATGCATAGACTAGAAAAAGTGCAATTTTCTTGAAAAAAAAATTCATAAGTAATTAGCTATGCACACGTTTCCTGGAATATCTTGGAAGTAAGTCATTGACCTATTTTACGTTGTATTACTGTCAGTAATAAACAGATTGAAAGGAATTTCCCAGCAAACATAAAACTGAATGTTTTAATTTTGGGTGGTAACACGTTTGAAGTGTCAGTAAGGGGTGATTCCTTGATTAATGACTAATTTGTTTACCGACATGAAGTTAGGAACGGAACTCAGTCAGTAAGTGAGAAGAGGCTGTATGTTAATAATAATAGCAATAATAATAATGATAATAATAGCAATAGTAATAATATTTCTCCATGGGGAAGTGGAACAGAATTCTTCCTCCGTAAGCCATGCGTGTCGTAAGAGGCGACTAAAATGCCGGGAGCAAGGGGCTAGTAACCCCTTCTCTTGTATATATTACTAAATTTAAAAGGAGAAACTTTCGTTTTTCCTTTTGGGCCACCCCACCTAAATGGGATACAGCTGGTACGTTGAAAGAAGGAAAGAAGTAATAATATTAGCAATAATAATAATAATTATAAAATTATTATTATTATTATTTTTGCTAATATTATTATTATTGCTATTATTATCATTATTATTATTATTGCTATTATTATTAATATACGGCTTCTCCTCACTTACTGACGGAGTTCCATTCCTAAGACCACGTCGGTAAACAAATTCGTCATTAATTGAGGAATCACCCCTTACTGACACTTCAAAAGTGTTACCACCCAAAATTAAAACTTTCAGTTTTATGGGAAGTACAATGCCTGCACTTTGAAGGAGGGGTTTGGGATATTATCAGTTTGGAGGGGTATGTTATATATGCTTCTAAACTGTTGTATCTGGGTGCCTCTGCAAAGACAGCGATTATGTGTGAGTGAGGTGAAAGTGTTAAATGATGATGAAAGTATTTTCTTTTTGGGGATTTTCTTTCTTTTTGGGTCATCCTGCCTCGTTGGGAGACGGCCGACTCGTTGAAAAAAAATAATAATAGGAGTAATAATAATATTAGCAATGATAATAATAATAATAATAATAATTTATAATAATAATAATAATAATAATAATAATAATAATAATAATAATAGCAATAATAATAATCATAGAAATAATACTGTATAATACAGAAAGTTAAAAAGTGCTGTGTACATAGAAACTACAGTGTGGGGATGTATTAAAAGCTTTTACTTTTTATTTCAGGATGAAATTGGCCTGAAGGAATGGTCCATTTCCTTAAGATCAGCACATAAGATGTCACTCGAGCTGCTCAGTAATATGGCCAAAAAGGCTGGGAGAATCTATGGTACTGAGGGCAACAATAAACCTTCTTTAATGGCTAGAAATGGCAATGGTAATTAACTTTAAGAAGACAGGGTGAAGTTTCCTAATGCACTATATGTTACCACATTGACCAACTATGATTCTCAAAATAGCCAGAATTCTGGTAAAAACTATTGCTGTACTTCCTCCTGATTAATAAACAGCTTGTTATGGCACCACAAGGAGAGAAGAAATTGTTAAGCAAAGTAGTTGTAGCAAAAAATGTGTATTGTTGTTAATGAATGCAACACTGATGTGTGCAAAACTCGTTCTTGTAAAATATGCAAGGCAAGTGAAAGAATACAATTGTGAATAAACCAGAAAATTATCTTTATTGAAAAAAATACAGGAAAAGTTCAATTTTTTTATTATTAAACTGCACTCTTAGCTTATTTAACAGAACTTATTAGTTCACATGAAAAAGTAAGTCATTCCATCTGGTTTCATAGGACCTCCTGGAGTTTGTGATACAGATTCTCAAGAGATAATATTTTTATCAGTGAGTTTTTTATAGAAATATAAAATGACGTGCATTTTTGAAAATCTCATCAGTTAGAGATAAAACAAGGAATATGCAGTATCTATTTTCTTGGATATGCTGTGTACATTAAGCTCTTTATAATAATATGTATTGCTACTTGGTACAGTTGTGCACATTCGTGTCTCAAAACAAGGACTGAAAATTGGACAAGATATGCCAACCTGGTATCCATTGGCTTTATTAACAGTGAATATTTTTAGATTGAAAATTGGGATATAAAAATACATGTGTGGAAAAACCCATTTATAGCAGTTCTCTCATTGCATATATCCCAAAATACACTTCAATCCTCCTGGTTTATTTTAAGTAAATACATCAGGTTAAGTTAATCTTGAGATTTTTTAAGTGTTCACAGCTCTATTTTTGTGCCAGACAGTAGGACAGAGTCTTTTTCATTAACTGTTACACTGACACTGTGATGATGTCTTACTGAGTGCGTCGTGAGATGAGATATGCGACTAATTTAATGTGTTGCCAGTGACAACATGAGCAGTAAACCCCTATGGTGGACCTGTTGCCAGCTCCTCTAGTTGACATTGTGTCAACTTTGGTGTTGGTAAAAAAGAATTTTCATACATGTTTCCTTCTTGTGTGTGCACTTAATTGTGCTGCTGTGAGAGTGGTTTACAATGTGTCACAGTACCGTTTATGATTCTACAGCTTAATCATGAACAACTGTTGGTATAGATTACTGTGAGGTTGCAGCAAGACATGTTTGCACAATCTTCTTGAGACATTCTTGCTGGGCTTTGTGCACCAACCCATATGCTTGTGACTCTGAAATGCAGATTACTGTGTTGAGAAAACATTTTGATCCTTGTGATAATTGTTTAATTTCCTGTTTATACAATCATCTTGTAAGATGTGTAGTTCTGTACAAGTACAGTATCATTGGTTATTATGACCACTGTGTATATTGTCAAGTATTGTCAGGAAACTGGTCACAAAAGTTTCCTCCTAATCCCACTCAGCTGATGTAAATCGGCAACAGGAGAACGTTACTATTTTTTTCACTCTTGTACTTTATTATCTCTCTGACATGTGAAGTGTCTTATATACATCCTAATACTATTTAATTTTTCATTGTATTTATGAAAACATTAAATAAATAATGATTTTATTAATATTTATTTATAAATAGCTGTGTGTGAAGTAAGTTTATACTGCTGTGTTGTATGTGACTGCATTGTATATTTAGGAAATAGTGTGTTGTGTTGAGGGATAGAATGTGAGGGGAAGCCCCTTAAAAGACTGAACGTTACTATGAGAAGCCTGAGATTGGCCTTCCTGGTGATCCTTTAAAGCAGAACTGTGTATCTACTTAATGGATTCATAATTGTATGAGGGACATTATCATACCATCATCCTCCTTTTTGTTGTTACCTGTTAAAAAAAATGTATTTTTTTTTAGTCCAGTGGTCCTCAGCATTACATCATTTTCATCATCATCATCATCACCACTGTCTCACTAAGGGAATAATTTCACATCATTAGGGGTTTGGCTTTTTTGTTAGTCTATTGTGTAATTACTGTAGAGATACTGCCATGCCATCAAGCTTTCTTTTTCTTGTACACTGTATTTTTCCAAGATTCATAGGCTTCCTCCATATGTTTCAGACTGGTGTTCCTTGAGTAGGAAAACTGTGTAGATTGTGGAAGTATTTAGCATCATGGGAGGTAATTTATTTAATGCATTCACACGTGATAAGGCATATGCATGTACATAGCATTCTGGGTTTAGCAATAATGAAAGTCTTGCCTGTGTTTTAACCCAGGGGTGCTGAGTAACATGTGCCAGTTTGTACTGTCATAGCAAGCTCACATTATTACAAGATAAGGGAAACTACAGTTCTCTTAGGCTGGTGCCTCGACGTTTTTTTTTGTTTTGGAAATGGCGGTATTATACCTTAAAATAAGAGACCATCATGCAGTATTATATGGAGCAGGGCCTAATTCAAATTTTATTCTCATTTATTTCAATATTATTTCATTTACAGTAATATTGTTTCTGTAATCTACTGCAGTTAACTTCAGTGGCTGTTATATGAATATTTCCCAAGTAAATAGAGCAGACTAGTTGATTATACAATAATTACTTTATTACCTTTGTGATCATAGGTGTTCAAAATACTCTTGTCGATACAATCAAAATTTTTATCAGTTTACAAAAATTTGTAACTAAAGTCAACTAAAAATTATTAAATTACATTGTAGTAAATCATATCTCAAGAATATTGCAGTTAAGTAATAGTGTTATTTTTATTTTGTGGATGGTCAATAAAGAAATTAGTTTATGCACTGTATAAATAATGCAGAATTTCAAGCTCTGTAGTTTTATTATCAATATTATTCCGAGTTTTAGAAAGAGTCAGATAAAAAAAAAAGTGATAAATTTTCCTGTTCACTGATTGACTAATTTGTATTTCTAGTTTGAGTGAAAATTTAGTTGTTTTAGTTTTAAGATGAAAATATGCCATCATTGAGCACCTTGTTGAGTTCTCAGTCCCCCACCTGTGGTACAGTATTTACATACATTTCTTATCACAGTACAGTATATACAAAAATATTCATCATTAAAGTATCTCTCTATTATACATAAGCTTTGTCATTCTTTAACATTTGTTTTGATATACCAGTTTAAAGCTAAATTATTATATATATAAAATTGTAACTCTCTCTACCCCTCTTGATTTCATAAATTTATAATACCTGTAATAGTTTACTAAATATTTTAAGTATGGACAAACTAGTATTATTTGTAAAATTTCATATTTCACATAGAATTAAACCGAATTTTTAATCGAAAACAATGTTTATGGTTGTCATTGTGACCCTATTTTCTGCAGGTTAATTTTATTTATTTATTTATTTTTTTTTTTGCTAAATGTGTTAATTTTACATATTGCCTTAAAGCCTCATATTATGTTACTGGATGTGATGTGCTAAAAATTACTGTAAAGAAAATTCTCTTGAATCAGATATTGTTTTCCCATAGACATTGACTATGTAAACTGAGATGTGTTTCAGGAAAATAAATTCATCCCTAAAGCTTCAGATCAAAATGAAAACTTATCCAAGAATTAAAAAAGTATATGTTAACAGGTACTGTACATATATTGACCAGTGATTCATCAGACTGCTGCAAATCAAAGCCTTTTTTTTTTGTCATTGCATTCTTACCATTTGATGGTCTTTTGGAATTTATTTAAGGTATCAGTAAGTATGAAATAACAAACATCATATCTGGGCAAAATACGGTAACAGTGCACTTATACCTTCTTGCATGAGCTGAAGTATGAAATACTGCTTTCCCAGATTGGAGATGCCTTAGATTATGTAGAGTTGGACTTCCCTCACCAGGGTGGGTGAAGCCTGCAGTGATAACTAAATACTACCTCATTTGTTTGCTGCGCATGGAGACTTATACTCATCATTTACACTGACCTAGAAATTGAACCTGCTCCTGGAGATGTAGCTTTTTCTTAATACACTTTATTGGTGGGCAAATAAAGGTAAAACAGGAGGTTTATTGTAGGTCCACCTAAATCAATCTTAAATCATTACTTTGAGGTCTGTCACATGTTGGCTTTTAGTGTATGGTCCAACTAGTTTGTGGGGTTTCTTTAAGGGTGTATTTGGATGATGATGGGTTGGTGAGGGGGCTCTTAGCCAGGTGGCTGTCTGCAATATAGCAGTGAATTTAGTTAAGGGTTAGAAAATATTAAAGGGTAGACACTTTTGGCCCTGTGGCTATCACCAGGCCCTGTGATGTTTACTTGGGTATTTTTCCCTGTTAGTGTGTTTAGTATTTTTCTTTGTTTAGTACTTTTCTTTGTTGAGCTTGGTGGTGGTGAGACTATGGAGTGCTAAAGTGTCTAAGCCACTGTTTATGGAGAGTATCCCTCATAACTTACCTAATCATAGAGCACCTTCAACCATGGCTGTGTCTTCTTTCAAAATGCAACATTGGTTTAAAAGAGCCTCTGTGAAATGCTCAGTGAAATGTTTCATGGTATGCTACCTTGACAACTCTACCAATTTTAGAAAATGCTTATGACCTACATAGGCTTTTATAAAGTGTTTAAACCTTCTTTCCTCCCTCCTCAGGGAACTTTTAAGAATATCTTGTTTTGACAGTGACACTGTAATACAGTTTTAAACTAATGCAGGTTATTGTAACTGTGTGATAGTATTTATTTGCACTGTGTCTGTTCATACTAGAGTAGACCCTTGAATAATGCCCATTAAAACACTTTTTTGTGATAATATAGTTGAAAAATTGCAACAGATTTGCAGATATCAACAACTTATATGAGTGGCCTGTATTTCCCCAGTTGCTTCAGGATGCACATATGGAAAAATTGGGCCTATTTTGGCTGTGACCTCAAGATCTTGGAGAGGCTGCAGAAGGCAGTGGGAAGCCACTGGGATCAGTGAGATGTTAAATATGCCTCACTCTCCTGCCATATCTGGGTTAGTTCATCTTCAGTTTTCAGGCCTCTAACTGAGCTAAGTTTATATCTATTACTCCTGTTTCAAAATGCACCCACATGTTTATCCTCATCTTTGTTGCCTTCGATGATTCAGTTTTGGGCACAGCAGTCCGTCTTGCCAGGGTAAAATCTGCTGAGGGAACTGCAATGGATTTCATTCAACATCCTTTCCTGATTCTTTTCCTTATACTTGTGACCTTTCTTGTTACTCCTGCCCTGAGGCACACAAGCTGTCCTCCAGAGACTGCACTCTCTTGCTCTCGATCTTGGAGCTGGGTAAAGATGCTTCTCAGCTGGGCTGCTATAGGCCTTTTGTGCTACTTCCATGTCTTGATAAGTTCATGGCATATTAAGTTTCTGCACACTTGTTCTGGTGGGTCAAGAAACACAACCTTCTTCATAGTTACTTTAATGATTTTGGAAAATCAATGGTATACTGGACCTTCCTCTCCTGCAAATTTCTCCTTGTGGCCTTACAGGATATACAGGGGGCATTTGACTCCATCTCCCAAACTGCACTCCTCTATATGTTGGGTAGAATGAGACTTTATGGAACCTTCCCTTCTGTGGATACATAGTTATCTTGAGGCTCACATGTTTCAAATGTCTGTTGGAGGCATTGCCTCTGGTTGTCACCCAGTATACGCTGTGCTGTATGACCCTTGTAAGTTTAGCGCTTCATTTTTTATAATATTACCCAGTATACAGGGGCATTTCCCAGTGGTCAGTTTTCTGTCCCCTTCTGTTTAATATCCTCATGCCAGACCTGCTGTTCTATCCTGAGACAAATCTTGTGTATGCAGTTGGTGTTGCACTTCTGGGTGGTGTGGACACACTTTGGTTGGCTCAATCCTGTGTTCAGGAGGGGCTGACCTGTGTGACATCTTGCGCAGTAGAATGGGGACTTCAGGTCAGTTTGGTTAAATCGTGCTTCATGCTTTTTACTATGGTAAATGCTGCATTCCCATCCTGTATCTCTCAGCCCCACTCTTCTCCCATTGGTCACCTCCCACAAATGGCTAGTTGTCACTATGTGCCTCCTCTAACATGAAGGAGCCATGTCATGACATTGGATCTGTCTGTGCTCACCAAGTAGTGCTTATGAGATATGTTTCCAACACTAGGTGGGGAGTGCATCATGACCTCTGCCTCTATTATTTACAAGGCAGCTGTTTGCAGTAAGCTCTCATATACTACAAAGTGTATAGCTCTATTTTGCCCACCCTCTGTACAGTTTGGATGTCTTCCAGAATGCAACTCTCCAAGTTCTGGGAGTTTTTCCCTCCACCCCAATTGCAAGTTTGATGCTGAGGTCCAGTTATACCATACTTTTTATTGACTCAGTCTTGTCTGGCTCTACTATCCTTTCTTGTCTGGCTCTACTATCCTTTTTTCTTTTGGCCCGCAGAACACATCTTGTTCTTGCGTCTCTCCTTAGAGCTCTAGGTTGGAGTGTCAGTCTCTGATGGATCTCGTCTCATGCAGGTAATCAGGGTAATGAGGTTGCAGACTGAACTGCCTAACTTGCCCACTTTCAGCCATCACTCCTCTTCCTCTTAACCAAGAGGATTTCATGTTGGAGCTGAGCTCCATCTGGTCTGATGGGCATGGCACCCCTCCTGGGCACTCAATGTGGCTCTGAAGTGCCTTTGAATGGGCCGCTCTGAACCCGGGGGCTCACCTCCACCGTCTTATCTTTGGATGATTGGCTTCCCTACCTGTAGGTGATGTCTCGGCTAGCTGGATATAGCAGAACATTTTCTTCCTAGTTCCATTGTGCTCACATGCATCTCCATGAGTCCCTTCACCAGTTGGGGTACATGAATATATGTGTGTGTGTGTACTCATCTAATTCACCTAATTGTGGTTGCAGGGGTCGAGACTCAGCTCCTGGCCCTGCCTCTTCACTGACCACTACTGGGTCCTCCCTCTCCCTGCTCCATGAACTTTATCATATCTCGTCTTAAAAGTATGTATGGTTCCTGCCTCCACTACATTGCTTGCCAGACTATTCCACTTCCTAATAACTCTGTGGCTGAAGAAATAGTACTTCCTAGCATCCCTTTGACTCATCTGAGTCTTCAGCTTCCAATTGTGACCCCTTGTTTGTGTCCCATCTCTGGAACATCCTGTCTCTGTCCACTTTGTCTATTCCACACAGTATTTTGTATGTCATTATCATGTCTCCCCTGACCCTCCTGTCCTCCAGTGTCGTCGGGCTGATTTCCCTTAACTTCTCTTCTTAGGACATTACCCTTAGCTCTGGAACCAGCCTTGTTGCAAACCTTTGCACTTTCTCTAATTTCTTGATGTGTTTGACAAGGTGTGGGTTCCAAACTGGTGCTGCGTACCCCAGTATGGGCCTTACGTACGCAATGTATAAAGTCTTGAACTATTCCTTATTGAGGCACCGGAACACTATTCTCAGGTTTGCCAGGCACCCATATGCCACAGCAGTTATCTGGGTTATCGGGGTTATCGGGTTAATGTGTGCTTCTGGCGACGTACTCCGTATTATACTCACCCCTAGATCTTTCTCCTTGAGTGAGGTTTGCAGTCTTTGGCCGCCTAGCCTATACTCTGTCTGCAGTCTTCTTTGCCCTTCTCCGATCTTCATGACTTTGCATTTGGCAGGGTTAAATTCTAGGAGCCAGCTACTGGACCACACGTTCAGCCTGTCCAAGTCTCTTTGTAGACCTGTATGGTCCACATCTTGTGTGTGTGTGTGTGTGTGTGTGTGTGTGTACTCACCTAATTGTACTCGCCTAATTGTGGTTGCAGGGGTCGAGACTCAGCTCCTGGCCCCGCCTCTTCACTGATCGCTACTGGATCCTCTCTCTCTCTGCTTCCTGAGCTTTGTCATACCTCTTCTTAAAACTATGTATGGTTCCTGCCTCCACAACTTCACTTGCTAGGCTATTCCACTTGCTGACAACTCTATGACTGAAGAAATACTTCCTAACATCCCTGTGACTCGTCTGAGTCTTCAACTTCCAGTTGTGACCCCTTGTCCCTGTGTCCCCTCTCTGGAACATCCTATCTCTGTCCACCTTGTCTATTCCCCGCAGTATCTTGTATGTCGTTATCATGTCTCCCCTGACCCTTCTGTCCTCCAGTGTCGTCAGTCCGATTTCCCTTAACCTTTTCTCGTACGACATTCCCTTGAGCTCTGGGACTAGCCTTGTTGCAAACCTTTGTACTTTCTCTAACTTCTTGACGTGCTTGACCAGGTGTGGGTTCCAGACTGGTGCTGCATACTCCAGTATGGGCCTTACATACACAGTGTACAGTGTCTTGAACGATTCCTTATTAAGGTATCGGAACGCTATTCTCAGGTTTGCCAGGCGCCCGTATGCTGCAGCGGTTATTTGGTTGATGTGTGCCTCCGGTGATGTGCTCGGTGTTATGGTCACCCCAAGGTCTTTCTCCCTGAGTGAGGTCTGTAGTCTTTGTCCACCTAGCCTATACTCTGTCTGCGGTCTTCTTTGCCCCTCCCCAATCTTCATGACTTTGCATTTGGCTGGATTGAATTCGAGAAGCCAGTTGCTGGACCACATGTCCAGTCTGTCCAGGTCTCTTTGCAGTCCTGCCTCATCCTCGTCCGATTTAATTCTTCTCATCAACTTCACGTCATCTGCGAACAGGGACACTTCAGAGTCTATTCCTTCCATCATGTCATTCACATATATCAAAAATAGCACTGGTCCTAGAACTGACCCCTGTGGGACCCCGCTCGTAACAGGCACCCACTGTGATACCTCTTCACGTACCATGACTCGTTGCTGCCTCCTTGTCAGGTATTCCCTTATCCATTGCAATGCCCTCCCTTTTACGTGCGCCTGATCCTCCAGCTTCTGCACTAATCTCTTGTGGGGAACTGTGTCAAAGGCCTTCCTGCAGTCTAGGAAAACGCAATCTACCCACCCCTCTCTCTTGTGTCTTACTTCTGTTACCTTGTCATAAAACTCCAGGAGGTTTGTGATATAAGATTTGCCTTCCATGAACCCATGCTGGTTTTCATTTATAATCTTGTTCCTTTCCAGGTGTTCGACCACTCTCCTCCTGATAATCTTCTCCATGACTTTGCACACAACACATGTCAGAGAGACAGGTCTGTAGTTTAGTGCCTCGTTTCTGTTTCCTTTCTTAAATATGGGGACTACATTAGCTGTCTTCCATTTCTCAGGTAGTTGCCCAGTTTCAAGGGATGTGTTGAAGATTGTGGTTAGAGGCATGCACAGCATCTCTGCTCCTTCTCTAAGGACCCATGGGGAGATGTTGTCCGGTCCCATCGCCTTTGAGGTGTCAAGGTCACTTAACCCTTTGACTGTCGAAGGGCCCAATCCTGAAGTTGCTCCTGGTGTCGCAAAATATTCGAAAAAAAAAAATTATTTTTTCTTATGAAATGATAGAGAATCTTTTCCCGATTGTAAAGACACCAAAAAAACGAAATTTGATGGAAAACTGACGGAATTACGCTCTCGTGAAGTTAGCGACTTCGGCGATATCTAAAAATCGGCAATTTCGCCCACTTTGAGCCCTATTTTCGGCTAATTCCGTTATTCCAGTCAACCAAACTCATAACTATTTCTTCAGAACTCTATTTTTTCTATCGATTGAGCACAAGAAACTGCCCATTTACCGATTTCAACTACCCAATAACATGGTCAGAAATTTGCAATTTGGCCAATTTCACGAAAATTAAAAATACGACAATTTCAAAATAAGGTCCAGAATGAACAATGCAGACATTCCTGGCTCTAAAATAAGATTTTTCTTTGTTCATCAGTCATGTCTCCAGGTCCCTGTGATATTACTCTTGCTTTTTATTTTGAAATTTTATTCAAACAAAAAATAGAAGATTTACTGTTATGCAGACTACTGCAATACTGTAATAATTGTAAAAATTACATCAACCCATTCATGACTGCGTATTAGAATGGCTATTTGGACATTTATTGGACAATGACATCATTTGTTTACTTTTGAACATCGGCAAAAATCAAACATTTCCTGTACTTTGTGCTCCATTTCCAGGTTCTTTTTATAGGAAAATTAATCAAAATCACCTCCATTTCTATAATATAGTTTCCATTCTATCAAATGAGACCATGAAAACGAGAATGCAACCACAAATACTATACGAAAATAGACCACAAAGTCGGCATTTTAATTAAAAAAAACGGTCGGAGTTTTTTTTTTCTCATTATGCACTGCGTGCTCCAGGATTTTTTTTATGTGGTGCACACTGACCACACAGACCCATTCTCTCACATGTGGGCCTACTAGCTTTCTCCTGCCTGTTTTGAAGCCGCTAGAATTTATGAGTATATATACGTCAAACACGGTACCTCACAAACGTATATATACGGCCGCGACAGTCAAAGGGTTAAGAGCTTCTTCACCTCCTCCTCAGTTGTTCGTATGTCATCCAACACTTGTTGGTATATTCCCTCTTGATGTTCCCTTCTGTGCTGTCTTCCCACAGCCCTTCCTGTCTCTACTGTAAAAACTTCCCTAAATCTCCTGTTCAGCTCCTCACATACCTCCTGATCATTTCTTGTGAGTTCTCCACCTTCTGTCCTTAATCTGATCACCTGGCCTTTGACTGTTTGTCCCTTTCCCTCCTGATGTGGCCTATAACAAACATTTACGGGTCAGTCCCCCACCTTGAATTTCTCTGCCTTATGTCATTTTCAATTAACTGTCCCCTGGGCCTCCCTCCTTTCCCTGTGCGTAACTCATTCCTGGCTTCTGCGACTAATCTCCCTATTTTCCGTGTGTTCTCTGCCTTCTGTACTTTTCCATTCTCTATTGCACTTTTTGTTTTTTTGCCTCCTTACAAACCGGTCCGGGTTTTAAACCAGGGGGCATTCCGTTCCTTGGGTCCTCTTCCCGTTGTTTACTGTTTGCCCTTGGAAATAACCTTTTTTCTCCACTGCCCTTCACCTTGCATTTTTGTTGTATACATATTCCATCATTTCATTTTACTGGTTTCCTGCCGTTCTCTGTCCCCACTGAAAACCCTCCCCAGGAAGTTCTTCAACCCTATTAGTCCCCCCTCTTTTATAGTCAGCTTTTCCCTATTCAACTCCTGTTATTCCCTCTCCACTGCAGCCTCTACTATGTATTCAAAGCACAGAAACCACGTGGTCCGTAGCTCCTAGGGACTCTCATACTTGATGGGTCCCCCCCTCCATATCTAGAGCTTGCCCAGGGTGAACACAAGTACCAATCCTTCTTGCTGGTAACATCCTCCCTCTCACACTGGTAGTGTCCTTAAACATGTTTGGTGCAATGAGGTTAACCCCACAGCCACCACGTTAACATCCTGCTTCCTCCATGTTTTTCCGGGAACCCCCATGTGGCTCCAGGGTTTTTTTCCCAGTCAATCTCCTGTGTGTTGAAATCCCCCATTAACCAGCAACTTTGCTCATGCTTGGAGTGAGCTCTTCTCCAACCCAGCAAGTTGTGTCCCACCATTGCTCTGTGCTCTCTTCATATTCCTCTCTTGGCCTCCTGCAGTTTTCTGTGGTGGATAAACATCACTGCAATGACCACTTTTGTGTTTCCCCAGACAGAAAGTGTTACCTTGCTATGTAGTTCCCTCTTTCTCCCCGTCTCATCCTAATTTCCCTCCAATTTTCTCAAACTTCATCTGTTTTTTTTTTAAACAAGCCGAGCCAAACCCCACCTCCCCCCCTCCCCTTCTATCTTTCCCTCATGAATTCTTTGTATCCCTGGTGGGAAGATTGCATCTGTTATTGTCTCCGTGAGTTTTTTTTCTGTAACTGCTATGATGTTCCTGGGGAGTTTCTCATTGATGCTTTTCTTTGCCATTCACTCAATGTTTATTTTCGTTAATTCCATCCTGCCATTTTGTGTACCAAACCTTCATCTTTTCTGTTCTTAATACCTGGGTAACTGTGGTGCGGGGGGTGGAAACAGAGGATCGGGTGTGATGGTTTTGTTTTGGATTGTTTCAGTTGGCCTTGGGGGTGTTCCGTGGCTGGAGTTCCTTGTGCAGGGTTTTTCCCTGGGGGGTGCGCTTATCCTTGTCCATTTGATCCTGGGTTATTCTGCTCTCCTTTTTTCATTTCTCTCCCCATTTTCCTCACCTTTCGTTTTTGAAACTTCTCTCCTTTCATTGTCCCCCTTTTCCCCTCCTCGTCCCTTGTCTGTCTCGATCGAGGTACACACTCCCAAAACTCCTGCTTGCCTCTCAGCCGTGCTTTTCCTTCCACTCCTGCAGGAATCATGGTTTCGGGTTTGATTTGCCTTAGAAAATTTCTTTGAGAGGCCGATTCCTCTTCTTTTTGTGAACCACCCAATTCTTTCTCTCCGAAAATTTGCCACCTGGGCATGTCCCCCCCTCCGCCTATCACCTTCCCCATGATATCTTCAATCGCCTTTTTTCTCCTCCTGCTTTCTTCATCATCATAAGTTTTCCCCCCTTTAGCTTCGTCTAGCCCCCTAGACAAACACAGATCCTCTCCTTTTCTTTCCCCCTCCCTTCCATCCACCATCCCCCAGTGTGACTCCCATTTGCAATCCCTCCTTGGATTTTGGGGTTTTTAGTTTTTTTTTCCTTTCCCCCATGGGGGAACGGGTTTCACGCATTTCTTTTTTTTTATTTCATTCCTTCAGTCCCTTACTCCCTAGTTTAGGCCCCTAGCGTTTCTTGGTTTTATCCTTCCTCTCAACCTGTCCTGGCCCCCACAGGTAGCTGGTAAAAGGTTCCCCTTGCCCCACATGTCCTAGTTTCCCCTTCAATATCTTTTCCCCAAACCTTCTTTTCATTTGCTGTTCCCCCTAGTGTGCTCCCCTGTCTTGTTTTTTGGCCCCATGTGGGGGTTTTTGTGTGAACAACAGGAACCTCTGCATACAGGTTTTTTTTTAGTTTCCATTGCCCTTCCCCTTCCAGACCCTGTTGTCTGTGTTTGGTGTAGCCATTGCCCGATGCTACTTCCTGTATTATCTTTTGTCTCTGTTCTGTTCAGATGTTCTCACTTCCTCTTCTAAATCTCTCTATCTTGATTTCTGCTGCTGGGCCCCTGTTGCTTTCCACCTTTCTTGCATTCTGCTGCTAACCTCTCTTTTCCATCCCTTCCTTTCCCAGCTCATCTTAGTCTCTTCCCCAGTCCTTTTCCCCTCCCATTTTTTTTGAGCTCTAACCTCCCCATTCCTCCCTCCCCAGATTCCGGTCCTTGGAGCCCCTTTGTTCCTCATTCCTGGTTAGGGGGAGGGGAAATAGAATGTTTTAGGAGAGAGGGATGGGATGGTTGGTGGGGGAGGGGGAGGATGGTTATATTGGAGGTAAGATTAGTTGGGGGAAGGGGTTAGATTGTTTTGGGGGGAAGAGAGGGGATGGGAATGTGTTATGGGGAAGGGGGGAGGGATGTTTTTTTTTTTTTTTTTAAAATTGGAGGGGGAGGGGGTGGAAGGGTAGTTTGGGGGGTTAAGACGGTTTGGAGGGGTTAGGTGGTTTGGGGAGGGTAGTGGCCTAAAGTTGATGTGGTTAGGGAAAGGGGGAGGGTTTTTTGGTTTAGGGGGAGGGGGGGGTTACGTGGGGGTTTTTTGTGTCAAGTGTGGTGGAGGTGTGTGTGTGTGTGTGTAAAAATGATCATTGTGTGTGCAATGTGTGTGAGTGTGGTGTGTGTGTGAGGGGTGGTGTGTTGTGGTGTGTGTTGTGGTGTGTGGTGGTGGGGTGTTGGGGTTATTGTTGGGGTGTGGGTGGGGTGTGTGTGGTGTGTGGTGGGGTGTGTTGGTGTGTGGTGGTGGTGGTGTGGGGTGGGGGTGGTGTGGTGTGGTGGGGTGTGGTGTGTGTGGGGTGTGTAATGTGGTGGTGTGTGTGTTGTGTGGGGTGTTGTGGTGTTTGTGTGTGGGGGGTTGGTGTGTGGTGTTGGGGGGTGGGTGTGGGTGTGTTGGTGGGGTGTTGTGTGTATAGTTTGTGTGTTTGTGTTGTTGGGTGTGTGTGTGTTGTGTGTGTGTTGTTGGGGGTGTGTGTTGGGTGCTGGTTTTTTGTGGTTTGGTGTGTGATGTGTGTGTGTATGTGGTTTAGTATGGTATGTGCGTGTGTGGTGTGGGTGTGTGTGTGGTGTGCGTGGTGTGGGTGTGAGTGGTCCTCCCTTGTGTTGTAGTGCTTGTGTGTGAGGGAGGGAGGGTGTAGAGGGGGGTAGGTTGGTGTGGTTTTGAAAGATTCCGTGGTGTCAGGCACAAATTTATTCCCCCTCAATTTTATCTTTCCCCAATTAATCTACTCTCTCCACTTATTTCCCCTTTCCTGGATTTTACGAATGAATTGTTTTTGCTGGTATTTACCATTTTTCCTTTGTTCACATTGAGAGAGGGAGCTTCCTAGCCTTCCCTAAGGTAAAATCTTAACTGCTAATAACAACCGGTAGTACAAAAACACTGCCCCTGTGTGCGTGGTGTGCAATGTTTGTGTGTGGTTAGTGGTGAGTGAGTGTGGTTGTGGAGAAGGAGTCCTTTGTGGGGGTGTAATAACTGGCCGCAACTTTCCTTGTTGACCTGACCTCAAACCACTCCTGGACCTGACCCCTAAGCAACGTCTTACAATGTTTGCCCCCCTTAAAAAGCTTGTCACATACACCCTTACCTTCTCACATCGTCAACACTATATTCCTTTCTATGTCCTATGCTATTTCCTTATTCTAATCTGGTATAGCTATTTGCCGGAAGTGAAGTGGGGACCCCAGTATCAAACAGTTAAATGGCAAGGCCAGCCAGGGCCGTCCAACATGCCAAACCGACAAAATAGGCGAATAAAACTTGCGGTGACAGATTTTGCCAGCTGCTGAATGAACGAAGTCATCGTAAACGTAGGCCTTAAAATTACCCTAATTTTGGAAATCCTTTTCCCAACCCGTGAATAAAATTATAACCATATATTCTCATACTTCCCGCTTTCCTCACGCGATTTCACTCTTCACTGATGATAGTATACACTTCCCACATTATATACACTTCATTTTTATATGTATAATGGCACACAACTTGTCGTGACGTCACTTCTCAGGCCTAACCGCTACCAATGTGGCAACAGCGCCTAAGACCCCCAACGGTTTGCGCTTTGAAATATTATGATTTCAGCTTTCCTCTCACTTTCTTTAACTAATAACTTTAATTATCACTGGTAGTATTGTTCACTGACGTTCCACTACCACTGATTACTGCTAACTGTTATTGCACGCCATACAACGCTAAGGATCTCGGAGCCTTGTTACCCACGTCTTCACCCCACGGACCCACGTGTGTGTGTGTGTGTGTTGTGTGTGTGTGTGTGTGTGTGTGTGTGTGTGTGTGTACGTGTGCCTGTGCCTGTGCATGTGCGTGTGCGTGTACGTGTACTCACCTAATTGTACTTATCTAATTGTGGTTGCAGGGGTCGAGACTCAGCTCCTGGCCCCGCCTCTTCACTGATCGCTACTAGGTCCTCTCTCTCTGCTTCCTGAGCTTTGTCATACCTTGTCTTAAAGCTATGTATGGTTCCTGCCTCCACTACATCACTTGCTAGACTATTCCACTTACCTGGAGTTTACCTGGAGAGGGTTTCGGGGGTGAATGCCCCCGCGGCCCAGTCTGAGACCAGGCCTCATGGTGGATCAGGGTCTGATTAACCAGGTTGTTACTGCTGGCCATACGCAAGCTGATGTACGAACCACAGTCCGGTTGGTCAGGTACTGACTTTAGGTGCCTGTCCAGTGCCTTCTTGAAGACAGCCAGGGGTCTATTGGTAATCCCTCTTATGTATGCTGGGAGGTAATTGAACAGTCTTGACTTCCTAACATGCACACCTCGCATGTGCATGCGCTCTTGTATGTAGTTGCAGGGGTCGATTCACAGCTCCTGGCCCCATCTAGAGCTGTGTGTGTATGTGGTAGGTATATATGGGTAAGGTACTGGACGAGGTGTTATTTATGGCTACGTGTCTGTTACTGAGGTAGGATTGGAATTATGTGTAACTGTATTCCAGGAATCTGTAGTAATTTAGCTTGGGTAGGAGAGTTCTGTGATCAACATTATTAAAAGCCTCTCGTAGATCAATAAAGATTCCAATAGGATTTTCATTTCTTTTCAAGTGCTGAATAAACTGTCTAACATTCTTATTATTGCATCATTTGGGTAAGTATATTGTGCTTGGTTAGTATGTGTACAGTTGCTTATGGATTACTTTCTCGAATGCTTTTGATACTGTTAGATTAGAGAATGGTCTGCAATTATTAACATCAGTTGAATATTTACCTGTGTGGATGGGTTTTATCCTGACTCTTGTGAGAGCATCAAGAAAGGTTGAAGAGATCGTATTAATCTCTAAGCATCTGGCCTGGTACGACCTGGACTCTAACCTTAATGTCGCTATGACTCCCCCATACTAATAAAATGGTGGCACTGTATCATGCTAGTTCAGATATGATAACTGATATACTTGATCATGCTGGGAGGTGTAAAGCCTAGGTTGATTGATTGCTAAGCACTGAAATTAATGAAATTTTACTTGAATGCTTGTATTCTCAAAAGTGTGTTCGTGATTATGCAAGAGTCTGATCATATATATCCTGAGGATTTGTGCTTAGATCTGCATGCAATGTGTAGTATTTTTCTCTATCAGGGCCCTTTAAGTGAAGTGCTTTGATGCCAATGAAGGGTTCTTGATCCAAAAAATTGGAGCTATCTTCCCCATGTTTGGATCAGATCCAATTTCTGCTGATTCCAGTAAAAACAAAAACTTAAAGAATTATAGAACAGGAGAAGCTGAATATATCTACGAAAGCAAAACTGAAAGAAGGTAACTTGCCTTTTCATTTCATATTGAAGTTTGACAAATTTATAATAGTTCCCCTATTGCAAATTAATTGAAAAAAGATTTGCATTATATTTTTAATAAACACAGTACATACCTTCATTTTTTGTTTTATCAGTCATTATAAATTTTAACTCTTTATGAGGTTTAGTGTGCATTGATGATGGTCTGTCAGGCCATAAAACACAGATGTTCATATAGTGTTGTGTGTTTTGGCAGACTTGATGTTTTAAAGTATGACTGCATAAATACAGTACAGTACACTTTCAGTGGCAGATTGGGTTGAGTTCCAGTTCCTGGCCTTCCTAGGTCAGGCATTGGAACTCATAGACCTTTTGATGATGTTAAAAATACAGGTTCTAGATGTCTTGAGTGTGTTCCAGCTCCTGGGCATCTTGGGAAGGTTCAGCTTACACTGCCTAGGTCTCTTAAGGAGGTTGAACTATAGCTCCTCTACCTCTTGAAGGTTTTTAGGTACAGCTACTATGCCTCTTGCATACATTCAGGTACACTATTATTACATTCATTCATAGGGAAGGAGAGAATGCTAAACCTGTAGGGGTCAAACAGTGCCATAGGGAATGAGAAGCACTCAAGTTCGATCCAAGGAAGGGGTGGTCATGATGATATCTTTGAATCAAGTGCCCCTTATTGGCATCAAGGAACTTTTCTTGGTAAGACACTGAGGTGCAGATGGCTAGAGTTAGTTTAGTTAATTTAATCTCATTGTTATGCCAAGCCCATGATGACACTCTTCAGGTCACTTGTTCTATCTAGGCTGGAATATTGCTGCACACTAACAGCACCTTTCAAGGCAGGTGAAATTGCCGACCTAGAAAATGTACAGAGAACTTTCACGGCGCGCATAACGGAGATAAAACACCTCAATTATTGGGAGCGCTTGAGGTTCCTAAACCCGTATTCCCTGGAACGCAGGAGGGAGAGATACATGATTATATACACCTGGAAAATCCTAGAGGGACTAGTACCGAACTTGCACACGAAAATCACTCACTACGATAGCAAAAGACTTGGCAGACGATGCACCATCCCCCCAATGAAAAGCAGGGGTGTCACTAGCACGTTAAGAGACTATACAATAA
>NC_069445.1:4539793-4674793 GCF_026875155.1 Cherax quadricarinatus | reverse complement strand
CTGACAGTGCAGCAGCAGCTGACAGTGCAGCAGCAGCTGACGGTGGTACAGCAGCAGCAGCAGCTGTACCACCAATAGTAGCGATGGTTGATTGGGGTTTATTATACAACCTGGCCAGCTCGGAGACATGCACTCCACTTTCATACTTATCAATGATCTTTTTCTTCATCTCTATAGTAATTCTCACCCTTATTGCTGTAGGGTTGGCACTAGAAGCTTTCTTGGGGCCCATGGTCACTTATTTTCCAGAAAAAATCACCAAAAACACTGTAATATGTAATACGAAATGTTCCGATTGTATGCTTGGATGTTACCGTGGAGGCTGGCTGGTAAACAATGCCACCGGTGGAACATGTGAGCGTGGCTCAGGCCGCACATTGGACGTGTCTTGGACGAAGGGCGGTGAGCGGGTTTTTGGGCGGTATGCGAGGCAAAATTTTTGCAAGAAAAGCGAGCGGTATGCAGATTGTATGGTATGCGATGCATGTGGTATGCGGGGGTCCACTGTATATAAAAATATATATATATATATTAATATATATATATAATATAAATATATATATTTATATATATATAATATATATATATAACCATCCGACTTATGACCCCGCTCGACTTATGACCACTCCGACTACGACCGTTTTTTTTTTATGCCAAATTTCTGGAAATAAACAACTATTTGTGTTGTACACAGTGTTTATCCTAAACCTTACAGTATAAATACAGTACTAACAACATAAAAAGTAAAGTAAAACATGAAATACCAAATAAACAATAAAATAGTCATTACAAAAATGTTTTTTGTTGATATTCAGTAGTAAAGTTCGACTTACGACCGGTTTTCTCGGAACCGAACTCGGTCGTAAGTCGGATGTAGGTGTATATAAATTTTATATCTATATATATATTTTTATATATATAATATATATATAATTATATATATATAATATATGTATATGTATATATATATATATATATATAATATATAAAACACACAAAACCACACACGTGTATATAGTCATTACAAAAATGTTTTTGTTGATATTCAGTAGTAAAGTTCGACTTACGACCGGTTTTCTCGGAACCGAACTCGGTCGTAAGTCGGATGGTAGGTTATATAAATAATATATAAATATATATATATATATTATATATGGAAAATTTTATAGGGTGATTACCTGTATGTTTCCTCAACATTATATACATACAAGTAAACTCATTGGAGACAACCATATTGTTTACCGTAGTCACCCCGTGTAGACATGTGAGAAAACTTAACCACCCCCTGGTCACGGCAAGTGTTCCTTCGACCTCACAATTTTTATCCTTATCATCCGAGACCAGTAGGGATTGGATACCCACCCACAAGTACGGTGCTACAAATTTAAATTGTGGCTATAGTTTTAAAATTAGTTTAACTGAAGAAGGGGGGTGTGGAGGTTTTACACGGGGAATATCCAAAAGGGAAAAACTTGTACATAACTCACCCTTACCAGATATTCTCTGGTGGTCCACTTGAGTAGCTGGATCACCAAACCTACCCAAAATTTACAACATACCAAAAGGCCAGCATCATCTGCTTAACTAGAAGGGTACTAACGGGGGGTGATTGTACTCCTTATTCCCCCATTCCCATCTCTTTTCATGTCCTGCTACAAACCGACACGGTTTCTTATTCCAGCAGACGAGTATCCGTCGGTTTGTCCGGGGTTTAGAAGTCGTGATCCATAAAGCTTACTATCCTCGTACGAAATCACGCGTTCACTCGAGCAGGCGACTATTTCACATCCCGCATTCTCTTAAACTCAATGTTATTATCACTGATTACTTTACCATTCACAACATTTAACGCTCATAATTATTTATACACTTAGAGGTCACTCCATTAAGATCTGAGGCCGAGAGTAGGATTAACACACGGGTTTTTCCCCCGGGACACACACCTGGCCGCGCACCATCACACCCGGGTCGAACCCATTATTCACTATTTTACCACTTTTTAAAAGGGTGGTCCCGAAATCACTTCCCCCTTTTTCACCAGGAAAACAGTTACAACTTCCTATTATGAAGGAGGCCCATATTAAAAATCCTTGGGCCCCCGGGAAACCCCAATTTCCTGGTTCCTCTTTCCCAGCCTCCTCACTACCTTCAAAAAAACCCCCGCCTCCTCCATGCCCGAGTCGACCTCTCCCCCCCACATCCCGCAGTGCAAAGGGAACTCTTTTTTCTATCCATTGAAAATATATTTTTGACTCATACGACACTTTAAAACCCTTTTAAAAAGGCACTAATTTTTTGGGAAAATTAAAAATTTTCCACACTGGGGCCGGGGGGAGGTCGTTGCAAACGACTTACAAAGTGGAGTAAAAATTTTCCCATCTTCACTGGCCACCTGGCTTGGGGAATTCCAACATTGGTATTTACATAATCACCCTTAATTCTTTCCACCTTTTAAACTCCCGGGTAGAGCCCCATCCAAAAGCACACTAAAGCCTCCATCCGGTATTAAAATTTTCCCTCTTATTGTAAGGGTGTGACACTAAGTCTATCCTCGGGTTAGTTTGTTGGGCAAAATGGAATTATGAACTTTAAAAATAACAAGTCTCTTTTATTCCCAAGTCACCCCAACAAAATTACGCATATAGGAATTAAACTCCAGGGCCCCACCCAAATTTTTTATTGATCCCCCAAAAGGGACTAAACTGTTCCATTCTCTCAGGGCATAACCTATGCTCCCGGGCTTAATTTTATTGGGCATACTGGAATTATGAGACTTTAAACAAAAACAAATCTCTCTCAGTACCCCCAAGCGCCCCAGCCCCTTACGCATTTTTTCTTTAAAACCCTTCACATATCCCATTAGTCCCTCTTCAGTTGAGCCCCACACCCGGAAATTTTGTCCAAAGATTATTTCCCAATTATTTTCGCCTTTGGGCCCACCTGGCCTTAAGGGTGCATTTATCGTGCCTAAGAAAGAAAATTAATTTAAACGTTTATTAATTATATCATTAACAGTCAAAAATTTTGGGGTGTCCAAACCCACCCTAAATTTAGTAGGTAATTCTGGACGGCCCCCCGGCTTCCACAACGCACCCAGTAATGTCCAGATTCCATTTAACATCCTTCGGGTATTTTTTCCGAGTAAAGGAATATGGGGGACTTAACTTTTTATATTAATCCCTACTGTCCACCCCCCCACAAATTTAACTGTTCAACACTTCTCGATAGAAGAATACTTGTACTGGGCCTTTTATAGAAATCCCGGGACGTATTCACTACTTCTAGTCATTAAACTGGGCATATCTCCCAAAAATTACATGGCCCACCATTTTGAGGAGAGTGAAAACCGCATCTTTTGGATTTATGCCCTTTATCCTAAAATTATTACACCAACCCCGGCAAGGCTACCTCACAGGCCATCATTATTCCCATTAGCTGCAACCTTTCCCCATCAGTCCGTAGTCAGGGTTATTAAAAATTACATTATTGTCACCATTATTATAAGAAATCACATAAAACCCTGCACATAACTTATGGTGCCTTCCCTTGTTGCTTGATAGAAAACTTTTTCAATTGGTATGACAATCCTTTTACATTAGATTGTCTAGACATCTGATAAATCTGCCCCAGTTCTTTCATTCTTTCCACTTTAATATCCCAGAATTAAGGCCATTACAATTTTTTGAAATGGTACCCTGGCAGGAAGGCAGTCTCTCTTTTCCTTTCCTGACCTCTTTTTTAACTGGGTTACCCTTTCTGGGTACTTATCCCCTTCCTTTTATGTAGAACCACTATACTGTTCCTGACTTGATATTGCCTATTTAACTCTTAAATATGATTATTACCACTGGGATTTTTTTCCCCTTTTTTTTTTTTTTTTTTTTTTTTTTTTTTTTTTTCCCTCGACCACGATTCCCCAGAGTCCTTTTTTGGAAAATTTCTTTAGGAAACTGTGGCTTACCCCTTTTAAATTTAACAAATTATTTTTCGACAGTTTTTTCTTTTCCCCGTAATTTGATTTTAAAACTTCATTTCCAACTCTGGCCCTTCCACAATTTTTCAATTTTTTAAAAAAAACAATTTTCCTCAAATCTAATTAAAAATTAAAAAAAAAACAAAATTTATTTCATTCCATTCACAATCAAATCCTTTCACGGCTTTTTAAACCAAAAATTGTTTCAATCAAAATTTTACCCTTTTCACCAAATTAACTTTAAAAATTATTAAAAATTTTGTTGATTATAAATTAAGTGGCACCTTTTAAGGTAATTCTTCATTAACCTTAAAAAATCCAGCCACACATTCTAGCAAAAAGGGTAAAAATATTAAACGATCAATTTTTAACCTTTGGTTTACCCTTACTCACTTCCTTCAATCTTCACTTAATTTATTAATAATTAATTAAAATTTTTTTTTCACTGATTGCATCCGTTCGAAGGACCACGGGCAGATATGGGAAAATTTTATAGGGGTGATTACCTGTATGTACCTCAACATTATAACATAAACAATAAAAAATCATGGAGACAACCATATTTTTTACCGGTCCCCCCCGTGTAGACATTGGGAAAAAATTTAAACCCCCCCGGTCACGGCAATGGTTTTTCCCTTCGACCTCACAACTTAAAACCCTATCATCCGAGACCAGTATGGATTGGATAGCACCCACAATACGGTGCTACTAATTAATTTTGGACTGTTAGAACACATTTTTTAACTGAATGAAGGGGGGTGGGGTAGGTTTCACATGGATATATCCATCAAGGGAAAAAACTTGTACATAATCCCACCCCCCTTTTCCAGATATTCTCTGGGGTCACTTGAGTACTGGACACCAAACCTATCCATTTTCAACAAACCTAATTGGCCAGCATCAGTCTCCCATAAAATAAAGGGTTACTTAACTGTGGGGATTGATACTCCTTTTTCCCTCCTTTTCCCATCTCTTTTGATGTCCGCTACACCGACACGGTTCTTATTTGCAGGACAAGGGATCCGTCGGTTTGTTTCCCGGTTTTGAATCTGATTCCATAAAGCTTTTCTACCTCGGTCGAGAATCACGCGTTCAACTCGACAGGGGATTTATTTTACATCCCCCCCATTCTCTTAAATCAATGTTATTATCACGATTACATTACCATTCCCCCAAACATTTAACGTCTCATAATTATTATAAAACATTTGAGGTCACTCCATTAAGATCTAGGCCGATGAGTGGGGAAAAAAACACACGGGTATTTTCCCCCGGACCCCACACCAGGCCGCGCCCATCACACCCGGTCGAACCATTATTCACTAATTTTAAAACCCCCTTTTACGGTGGTCCCGTAAATCCGTTTTTCCCCCACTCTTCACCAGGAAAGTTACCGACATTTTCCCATTATAAGTGAGGCCCAATTAATCCTTAGGCCCCGTGAACGCCAATTTCCTGGTTCCATCTTCCTAGCCTCCCACCACCTTCAAAAAACTCCCGCCTCCTCCATGGCCCAGTCACCTCTTCCCCCCCCCACATCCGCGCATGCGCAAAAGGAACCCCTTGGTTCACCTATTTCAAAAAATATTTTTGACTCATATCGACACATTAAACACCTATTAGGCACATAGTTTCGAAAAATTAAAAATTTTCCACACACACACACAATTAATATATTATATATATAATATAATATATATAAAAATTATAATAATAAAAATATAATATAATATATATATAAATGTCGTGCCGAAATTAAAACTTGGGGCCCAATTTGCAAACTCATTTAAAATTAAGCCCTTTCAAAATTTCTCTAACGAAAAAAAAATTTTATTTTTTTAATTAAAAATTTATGTAAAAATTTATAATTTTGGGAAAAAAATCTTGAAAATATAATATTTCAAAAAATTTTTTTGCCAAAATAAAATTTTTTAATTTTTTAAAAAAATTTAATACTAAACAAAAAAGTGAAATTTTTTTTTTTCGTTAGGTTCAGAATGTTTTTGGTGAAATTTTTGCATACAAAAATTTTTGCTTTCCTAAAAGGCAAAGACGTTGCTATTTAATCCAAGATTGCAAGTTCCCTATTCGGCACACATATATAATATTATTAAATATATTATTTTTAATAATATATAAAAGTATATAATATAAATAAAAATTTTTTTTTGGTTGTGGGGTCGTCCAAATATTTAAAACGGTAAATTTAAGCAAGAACTCTTTAAATTAAGTCCTTTCTAAAATTTTTTCTTATATTTTTTAAAGAATATTTTTTTTCAATTAATTTTTAAAATGAAAAAAAAATTTAATTTGCTCCAAAAGATTCTTAGAAAACTTACCTAACCTTTTTATAACAAGAAAAATTTTTTTTCCCCCTAATCCAACTAAATATATTTTGATTTGTTTTTACAATAATTTAATACTAAAACCAACACAGTGAAATATATTTTTTTTCGTTGGGTTCAGAATGTTTTTTGGCAAAATTATTCATACACAAATTTTCACGTCCAAATTTGGCAAGATGAGCGTTGCTATTAACCAAGATCGCAAGTTCTGCCTATTCGGCACGAACACACACCACACACACACAAAAAAAAAAATATATTTATATATATATAAAAATAAAAAATTAAAATATAAAAATTAATTGTGTGGTGTGGTGTGTGTTGGTGTGTGGTGGTTGTGGGGGTTGTGTGTGTGTTGGTGGTGGTGGTGTGTGGGGTTTTGTAAAATGTAATTGAAAAAGATAATAACACAAACCTTTTGGAGCAACACACATCTAAAAAAAACGGCCACCACTCCCCCCCCATTGCCTAGCACTAAAAGGGGTCGCGAGCCCACACACACACCCCCCCCTGCAAGGGGATCGAAAAATACCTACAGGAGGCAACAACGAGTCAGGGACAATATGTATCCAGGGGCACCTGTGACGAGCGGGTCCCACAGGGGCGGTCCTAGGGGCCAGTGTTTTTTTGGTATATGTGAACGAATGATGGAAGGGTTTAGACTCAAAAAGTGTCCCTGTTTTTCAGATGAGTGAAGTTAATAGGGGAAAAAAATCTGATGAGGACCAGGCCCGACTTTAAAGAGACCTGGACAGACTGGACACCTGGTCCAGCAAATGGCTTTCTCGAATTTAAATCCTGCCAAAGCAAAGTCATGAAGATAGGGGAAGGGCACAGAAGACCACAGACCGAGTATAGGCTAGGTGGCCAAAGACTGCAAACCTCACTCAAGGAGAAAGATCTTGGGGTGAGTATAACACCGAGCATGTCTCCGGAAGCACACATCAACCAGATAACTGCTGCAGCATATGGGCGCCTGGCAAACCTGAGAACAGCATTCCGATACCTTAGTAAGGAATCGTTCAAGACACTGTACACCGTGTATGTCAGGCCCATACAGGAGTATGCAGCACCTGTTTGGAACCCGCACTTGATAAAGCACGTCAAGAAACTAAAGAAAGTACAAAGGTTTGCGACAAGGTTAGTTCCAGAGCTAAGGGGAATGTCCTATGAAGAAAGATTAAGGGAAATCGGCCTGACGACACTGGAGGACAGGAGGGTCAGGGGAGACATGATAACGACATATAAAAATACTGCGTGGAATAGACAAGGTGGACAAAGACAGGATGTTCCAGGGAGGGGACACAGAAACAAGAGGCCACAATTGGAAGTTGAAGACACAAATGAGTCAGAGAGATATTAGGAAGTATTTCTTCAGTCATAGAGTTGTAAGGCAGTGGAATAGCCTAGAAAATGACGTAGTGGAGGCAGGAACCATACACAGTTTTAAGACGAGGTTTGATAAAGCTCATGGAGCGGGGAGAGAGAGGGCCCAGTAGCAACCGGTGAAGAGGCGGGGGCCAGGAGCTAAGACTCGACCCCTGCAACCACAAATAGGTGAGTACAAATAGGTGAGTACATGTATAGCCCCAGGCCACCAATTGACTCATTGGTCATTGACCTCTACACTGACACCAACCAGAAATAGCCCTTCTGAGGTCGACATAGCCAATCAAAGCCATACACACAATACCTACACAGACACAGACACAAAGGGTACAGAGATGCAAGGAGGAACAAGAGGCAGTGAAGGAGATAAGCAGCAGAACCCAGACTTAGGAGAAAGAACAAACACAACTTCTCTCAGAACCACCCACAGAATGACCTCATCCACGACAACCCCAAAGCAACTAAACAATCAAAACCAAAACCCACACACTATCTTCTGTCCCACCCCCCTCATCACAAACTCCACCCTCAAAGCAACCCCCCATAGGTCCCCGCCAGGGCTCCCACTCCCCCAACCCCAACATTCACCCCAGACCACAGTTTTTAGAAAAGAAGGTTTGGTATATGAATGCGGATGGAATAAATAAATGTGAGGAGTGGCATGAATGAATCAAGGAGACGTCCCCAGACATCATAGCAATCACAGAAACTAAACTCGCTGGAATAACAGACGCAATCTTCCCACCTAGATATCAGATCCTGAGGAAAACAAGAAGAAGCAGAGGGGATAGAGGAGTTGCACTATTCATTAAAAACCGATGGGGGTTTGAGGAAATGGAAAGAATATATGAAATTTGTGAAAGGGATTATGTAGTAGGTACACTTCATTCTGGGAGACATAAGATAGTCATCACAGTGATGTATAACCCGCCACAGAACTGCAGGAGGCCAAGAGAAAAATATGAAGAGAGCAACAGAGCAATGGTGGACACAAGATGAGGTGGCCAGAAGAGCTTACATGGGCAGAGCAACGTTACTAGTTGTGGACGATTTCAATCACAAGGAGATTGTTTGGGAAAACCTGGAGCCACATGGAGGCCCCAAAACATGGAGAACCTAGATGATGGATGTGGTACTGGAAAACCTCGTGCATCAACATGTTAGGGACATTACCAGAGAGAGGGGAGGATGAACCAGCAAGTCTGGACCTTGTGTTCACCCTGAGTAGCTCGGACATTGAGGATATAACATGTAAAAGGCCCCTTGGAGCTAGCGATCATGTGGTCCTGACCTTTGAATACATAGAGTTACAAGTGGAGAGAGCAACAGGAGTAGGATGGAAAAAGCCATACTACAAAAGGGGGGACTACACAGGCATGAGGAACTTCCTGCAAGAGGTTCAGTGGGAAAGAGAACTGGTAGGCAAATCAGTAAACAAAATGATGGACTATGTAACAACAAAATGCAAGGAGGCAGAGGAAAGGTTTGTTCCCACGGGCAACAGAAATAATGGGAAGACCAGGACGAGCCCTTGGTTTACTCAAAGGTGTAGGGAGGCAAAAACAAAATGCACTAGAGAATGGAAAAAGTACAGAATACAAAGGACCCAGGAAAATAAAGAGATCACTCGAAGAGCCAGAAATGAGCATGCACAGGCCCGGTGGCCTGGTGGCTAAAGCCCCCGCTTCACACACGGAGGGCCCGGGTTCGATTCCCGGCGGGTGGAAACATTTCGACACGTTTCCTTACACCTGTTGTCCTGTTCACCTAGCAGCAAATAGGTACCTGGGTGTTAGTCGACTGGTGTGGGTCGCATCCTGGGGGACAAGATTAAGGACCCCAATGGAAATAAGTTAGACAGTCCTCGATGACGCACTGACTTTCTTGGGTTATCCTGGGTGGCTAACCCTCCGGGGTTAAAAATCCGAACGAAATCTTATCTTATCTTATCTTATAAAGAGGGAGGCCCAGCAACAGTACGAAAATGACATAGCATCGAATGTCAATTCTGACCCGAATCTATTGTATAGCCACATCAGGAGAAAGACAACAGTCAATGACCAGGTAATCAGGCTGATAGGGAGGTAGGAAGCTCACAAACGACGATGAGGTATGTGAGGAGCTGAACATTAGATTCAAGGATGTACTTAGAGTGGAGACAGGAAGGCCTCTGGGAGGTCAGAACAGAGGGTAACACCAACAAGGGTTATACCAACAAGTGCTGGATGAAATATACACAACCGTGAAAGAACTTTCACGGCACATATAAGCACGATAAGGCACCTAAATTACTGGGAACGGTAGAAGGCCCTTGATCTGTATTCCGTAAGATGCAGGGGAGAGATACATGATAATATACACTTGGAAGGTCCTGGAGGGATTGGTACCAAACCTGCACACGAAAATCACTCCCTATGAAAGCAAAAGACTCGGCAGGAGATGCAACATTCCCCCAATGAAAAGCAGGGGCGCAACGAGTACACTGAGAGAGAACACAATAAGTGTCCAGGGTCCAAGACTGTTCAACTGCCTCCCAGCCTACATAAGGGGGATTACCAATAGATCCCTGGCACTGGATAGGCACTGGACAGGCACCTAAAGTCAGTACCTGACCAACCGGGCTGTGGTTCGTACGTCAGCTTGTTTGCAGCCAGTAGTAACAGCCTGGTTGATCAGATCCTGATCCACTGTGAGGCCTGGTCTCAGACCGAGCTGCGGGGATGTTGACCCCCGAAACCCTCTCCAGGTAAACTCCAGGAGGTGAAAAACCTGCTGAGTGACCTTGATACCTCAAAGGCAGTGGGACCGGACATCTCTCCATGGGTCCTTAGAGAGGAAGCAAAGTTGCTGTGTGTGCCACTAACCACAATTTTCAACACATCCATTGAAACTGAGCAACTACCTAAGGTATGGAAGATGGCAAATGTGGTCTTCATTTTTAAGAAAGGAGACAGAAACGAGGCGCTGGACTATAGACCAGTGTCACTGATGTGTATAGTATGCAAAGTCATGGAAAAGATTATCAGGACCTAGCTCCTAGGGTAAGTCCAACTCCTCTTAAAAAGAGCCCCAGAGGCACAGAGTCAGCAATTGGCTTCCCTCGTGCCGTAGAAATTTGTACAACTGGTGGCTGAGAACAAGCTTATTAACGACAACCAGCATGGGTTCAGGGAGGGCAAATCCTGTGTCACAAACCTACTGAAGTTTTATAAGTAAGTAATTAAGTTTATTCAGGTATACACAAATACAGTTACATAGAATTATCGTACATAGCAGCATATGTGTAGAGAACCTAGGATAACCCAAAAAAGTCAGAGTGACTTATTTCCATTGGGGTCCTTTATGACAAGGTAATCGGAAGTAAAATACGAGAGGGGTGGGTAGATTGCATTTTCTTGGACTACAAGAAGGCCTTCAACACAGCTCCTCATAAGAGATTAGTGTAAAAGCTAGAGGATCGGGCACGAATAGCAGGAAGGACACTGCAATGGATCAGAGAATACCTGACAGAGAGACAACAATGAGTCATAGTTTGTAGATGAATGGTTCAGAGAACCAGGTTGATAAATTAGACACATGTGCAACTCTTGGGTATCTTTATTGAGGAAACGTTTCGCCACACAGTGGCTTCATCAGTCCATACAAAGGAGAATCTTGAAGAACAGGAGGAGAATGAGGTAATCAGTCCCTCAACCTTGAGTCGATGTGGTCAGTCCATCAGTCTTGAATAGAATGCGGCATACGTGCTGAGAAGGAGCTTATAAACCGTTGGCAGGCAGCAGTCATAGGTGGTGTAACATTTGTTCAATGTTGAAGTAGGTCGTGCCCAAGAATTAGGCAAGCGAAGAATTCCCAAGTATTAAGATCCCAAGAAGTTGCAGTGTCTGACAGGTTTGTAGATGAATGGTTCAGAGAACCGACATGTTGATAAATTAGACACATGTGCAACTCTTGGGTATCTTTATTGAGGAAACGTTTCGCCACACAGTGGCTTCATCAGTCCATACAAAGGAGATCTTGAAGAACAGGAGGAGAATGAGGTAATCAGTCCCTCAACCTTGAGTCGATGTGGTCAGTCCATCAATCTTGAATAGAATGCGGCATACGTGCTGAGAAGGAGCTTTAAAAAACCTTTGGGCGGGAGAGGGAAACAGTCATAGGGTTGTGTTTAGTAGTGCCACTATGGGGGTGGGTCTTTTTTTTAAGCCCAGGTTATCAGTGATGGTGTTATAGTAAAAGTCAGGATAGGGGCCCAAACCTCAAAGGCACTAAAGGTCAGTTGAACTTCAGTGGTCGAAACAGAAGAGGTGTTTGCTTTTCCCTTTTCGCCCCTCCCGGGTTTTTAACCACTTCCTCACCCTTTTAATACACCTAAAAATCGTAATTTTGTCGGTAACGTTTTTGCCCAGTACAACAGCAGGTTGAGCGCAGTTTCTTGGTCCCCCCCAAACCATTTTGGTCCCCAAAATTTAATTTTTTGGGTCTTAATTTTCTTTGGGGTCTAATGTCTTAGAGGGGGGGGGGGGGGAAGGGGGTAAATTGACCTTAGTGGAGAGGGTTTTTTGATGCGAGGAACGGGGGCTACAAACCCTTCCCTCTGATCAAACAATAATTCTCACATGGGCTTTACAAACCCATAATGGTGAAACCTTTTGGGGCTTTTTTTTTTTCATTATTGCAAAAAAAACTAAGGTCTCTTGATAAAGGGGAATTTTTGCGCCTTGTGACCCAGATATAGACATCCGGGGAAAAACAAATTTATTTCATCGGGTTTTATGTGAAAGAAATTTTTAAATTAAACTTTAATGGGAAATTAAAGTTTTTTTGGGGGTTCAATGTTTTGGGGGTTATGCACCCCATCCCCACCCTGTGGGCGGTAGTAAAAAGTTAAAAAGGGTACATAATGGTTCCAGGGACTGGACCAGAAGTTAGATAGTGAACCTTTTGGGAAAATTTTTTTAATTTCCGAAGCTATAGTGCCTAAAAAAGGGGTTTAATGGGGTTTGGGTTTGAGTCAAAAAGAATTTTTAATAAACCAAACCGGGGTTCCCCCCTGCGCCTGCGCGGGTGTGCGAGGGGAGGGCAGGTTTGACTTCCCGGGGAGGGGGGGGGCGGCAGTGTTTTTTAAAGTAGTGAGGAGGCTGTGAAAAAATGGGATCGGAAATTGGTTTCCCGGGGGGCCTAAAAGGGTTAAATAGGCCTCAATCCTAATAGGGAAATGTCCCTAACTCTTTTCCCGGGAAGAGTTAGGGAACGTGATTTACGTGACCACCGTAATAAAAATGGAAAAAAGATTTGGAAAAAAGAGGGCCGGGGGGACGGGGGCCCGCCATGGAATGTGTCCCCCGGGGGAAAATTTCCCGAGTTTTAAACCCCCACTCAAAATTTTCCCGTCTTAATGAGTGACCTCTAATGTGTATAAAAAATTTAGACTTAAATCCCTCTTTTGAATTTTAATGTAAAACAGTGATAATAACACTAAGTTTTAAAGGGAAACGTTTTAAGCGATATGAAACTGCCTTCCCAAATTTTGTGTGCACATGTTTTTCCCCCGTTGTTTCCCGTCTCGGGATAGTGAAGTTTTTATGGATCACAACTTCCCAAACTGGGGAAAAAACCCAAAGGAAAACCTCGTCCTGCTGGAATAAGAACCGTGGGCGGTTTTGCAGGGCATCGAAATAAGATGGTGAATGGAGGGAATTTAAAGGGGCATCAACCCCACCACTAAGTAAACCCATTGGATCACTACGACAAAGGGCCTAGATGCACTAGAAACAAAAAGAATGCCAAAGTAAAAAATACAGACTTTTCAAAAGCCTTCGACAAGTGTTACCATGGCGTAATAGCGCACAAATGCGTGCTAAAGGAATAACAGGAAAAGTTGGTCGATGGATCTATAATTTCCTCACTAACAGAACACAGAGAGTAGTCGTCAACAGAGTAAAGTCCGAGGCAGCTACGGTGAAAAGCTCTGTTCCACAAGGCGCACAGTACTCGCTCCCATCTTGTTCTCATCCTCATATCCGACATAGACAAGGATGTCAGCCACAGCACCTTGTCTTCCTTTGCAGATGACACCCGAATCTGCATGACAGTGTCTTCCATTGCAGACACTGCAAGGCTCCAGCGGACAATCAATCAAATCTTTCAGTGGGCTGCAGAAAATAATATGAAGTTCAACGATGAGAAATTCAATTACTCAGATATGGTAAACATGAAATTAAATCTTCATCAGAGTACAAAACAAACTCTGGCCACAAAATAGAGCGAAACAACCAACGTCAAAGACCTGGGAGTGATCATGTAGGAGGATCTCACCTTCAGGACCATAACATTGTATCAATCGCATCTGCTAGAAAAAATGACAGGATGGATAATGAGAACCTTCAAAACTAGGGAGGCCAAGCCCATGATGACACTCTTCAGGGTCACTTGTTCTATCTAGGCTGAGAATATTGCTGCACACTAACAGCACCTTTCAAGGCAGGTGAAATTGCTGACCTAGAAAATGTACAGAGAACCTTCACGGCATGCATAACGGAGATAAAACACCTCAATTACTGGGAGCGCTTGAGGTTCCTAAACCTGTATTCCCTGGAACGCAGGCGGGAGAGATACATGATTATATACACCTGGAAATCCTAGAGGGACTAGTACCGAACTTGCACACGAAAATCACTCGCTACGAAAGCAAAAGACTTGGCAGACGATGCAACATCCCCCAATGAAAAGCAGGGGTGTCACTAGCACGTTAAGAGACCATACAATAAGTGTCAGGGGCTCGAGACTGTTCAACTGCCTCCCAGCATACATAAGGGGGATTACCAACAGACTCCTGGCAGTCTTCAAGCTGGCACTGGACAAGCACCTAAAGTCGGTTCCTGACCAGCCGGGCTGTGGCTCGTACGTTGGTTTGCGTGCAGCCAGCAGCAACAGCCTGGTTGATCAGGTTCTGATCCACCAGGAGGCCTGGTCACAGACCGGGCCGCGGGGGCGTTGACCCCCGGAACTCTCTCCAGGTAAACTCCAGTTATAGCAGACTGATACTGGCCAGTTAGGTATGTTGTAATTGGATGGGTTATGGGTGATCCAGCTACATCAAGTGACCACCAGAGAATATCTGGTAAGTGGTGGGATTATGTACAAGTGTTTTTCCTTGATGGATATATCCATGTGTAACCTACCCCTCCCCCTTCATTCAGTTACACTAATATAATCTATACAGTCCACAATTAATTAGTAGCGCCGTAGTTGAGGGTGCTATCCAATTTATGCTGGTCTCGGATAGATATGGATAAGATTGTGAGGGTCGAGGGGACTACCTGCAGTGACCAGAGGTGGTTAAGTTTTCTCGCATGTCTACACGGGGTGACTGCGGTAAACAATATAGTTGTTGTCCCCCAATGAGATTACTCGTATGTATGTAATGTTGAGGTACGTACAGATAACACCCCTAGTAAATTTTCCATAGAACTAGTTACAATTGTAATGACCTCCAGGTAGATAAGATGAGATTTCGTTCGGATTTTTAACCCCGGAGGGTTAGCCACCCAGGATAACCCAAGAATGTCAGTGCGTCATCGAGGACTAACTTATTTCCATTGGGGTCCTTAATCTTGTCCCCCAGGATGCGACCCACACCAGTCGACAAACACCCAGGTACCTATTTGCTGCTAGGTGAACAGGACAACAGGTGTAAGGAAACGTGTCGAAATGTTTCTACCCCCCGGGAATCGAACCCGGGCCCTCCGTGTGTGAAGCGGGAGCTTTAGCCACCGGGCCATCTGGTCACAGTCATGGCATGTTACAAAGATAATGCATCATCCTCGCTCCTATACATGGTTACAATCATGAACAAATTAAAAGTAATGAGCCACTGACACGTCCATACCCGGTCACAATTGTAATGAGTTATAAATACAAATATTAAGTGGGTCATACACCCACACAAGTGCGCGTATATCAGTCGGGCAGTATAATGTTTCTAGTTTATATTACGTGTAATGTTTACCTATAAATGTGTGTAATGTTTATGGTTATAATGCGAACGTGTTTTGTTTCAGGTGTGGTAACTGAAGTGTTACGCCTGGCTGTCTACTGCAAAATTGATCAATACAGCAACCCTGACCAGTCTGAGGGGTGGAAACAACCACACTAGTAAATGGTCTGACCCATAACATTTAGTGTTATATGGAGATGCAGCAGTTGGAGACGTCGTTAGAGGTGGGCAGGGCCCACTTGTAAGGTATTTCCAGGTTATAAGTCCACTTAAGTTTGGTTATTGAAGCTGATAGTAATTGTATTAGGTGGGAAGGTGGTGGGGAGAGTATAGGGAAGATTGTAAGCAATTGATATCAAAAGTAGCTAAGTGGGAAGTATTAGCTTATCTCACGACCAGAGATGAAATCTCTGGCCAGAAAATAATGGGGAATGCATTCTATAGTTTACCTTGAGTGGGATGGAAATAAAAATTGGAGAAATGGGTTGTAAAACTTAGAATTGAAGACTGGTTATATTTTAGGAAGTTTTTGTTAGTGTAATATCTTTATTTAGTCTGTACCCATCCTGCAAGATTGTAGGAAGCAGAGATGAAATGTGTAAGTGATGTATCATGGCTCAGTTGGTAGTGGTGTCAACTGAACCGAGATTCGATCCCAAGCACAGGTGAGCATATTTCTTACATCCATTGACACTGTTCACATAAAAAAGGAGTAGGCCTACTGGTAGGGGTCGCATCCTGAGGGATTATAATTACCCTAATAAAAATACCATAGATGTCATCCCGACTTGATTGTGTAATTCTCTGTTAATCTACCGGGTTAATATTTATACCGAGATAGTTTAGTGTGGTGAGGGTAATGGTAGAGGTGTTGATGCCGGGTGTAAGGAAAGCCTATTAAATCAGGCATATCCGTTAAGACATAAGAAAAAGCACTGAAGCAGGCCTATTGACCCATGTTAGGCATGTCTAAATCATTCATTTGTCTAACCTATTTTTAAAAATATACAGCCAATTTTAGCTTCACATGACGGGATAAAATTTCCTTAGGCAGAATATATTATAGCCGGAAAAATCAATAACAGTTCCTCAGAAATGTGGAATTTACAACCCTACTGAAAATAGGAAGATGTGGTTGAGGGCCTGGCCAAATAATTGTATGCTTTTAAGTCCCAAAAATATTTTCGGTAGTGTAGCTTTGTGGGTTCAGCGCTGACGACTCCAGAGTCTGTATTAGAGCGTCTTGGGAGGGGAGCATTTGTTTTGAAACTGGGTAATACAGTACATATTTACAAAGACTTTGTAGACTGATTGATCGTACCTAGACCCCCTTCATCCCCCCTTGCGTCGCCACTGCTCTGCAAATTCGTAAGGCATATACCTGGAGTATGCTGCATAGTTGTGGTGTATATATAACACTGTAGGTTACAATTATTTAGTTTCTACTACAAAAATAACTTAGAGAATTAGGTGGTGTTATGTAGGATAGGTAAGGTATAGAACTGGAGAATCTGCTATATGCATTATGAATGCATATAGCAGGGGAGAGTAATCTCCCCCGAAGGCATGGATTACGTAGAACTGTGGGCCTTGGAACCCACCAACGACCTTCAGAAGCTGTGTGCAATCTGTTATTGCTCGTGGTTTCCGTGGGGATGTTGGTGGGTTTCGGGCTTTGGGTAGTGGTTGTGGTGGGTGTTCTACGTATTTTATGCCTTTGGCCAAACTGTGCAAAGTTAAATATTGATTCATTGAGTTTACTCAATGTCATCATTTTGTTAAATTTAAGCGGTGTTCAGGTTCCTATGAACATAAAAGTATTATCGTTCAGAATTGCAGTTGGTTTGATATAAATAAGTAGTGAAGTCTAACGCTTCTGGCAGCAGACGTTAATGATGAAAATAACGAAAACCTCTGTGATCTGAAGTGAAGTGTTAGTCGGCAGAAAGGATTCACTAACATCTGATGCTGATGAGTATAGTTAGGTGGGGGATGATTTAGATTGGTATTAGGGAGACTCGTATTATTAACCCTGCTGGGTTAGAAACCCAGAAAATTAGTGGTGTGGGGGCTTGAATGTAGTGGTCTTCAGGTTGCCAGCCATAACTGGCAGGTAAGGTAGGTTATGAATGCAGTCTAGCATAGTAGTGTATGTTAGGAAACTGGTATAAGGCAGGCCTCCAACTGGTTAGATAATCCATAGTGTTGGTTGTTAGCCTAGTGTGCTATGAGGGATGTGGAAGTGTAGGGAAAATACAATGTTGTCTTAATGATCCTAACTACATTCATGTTAAATTTGGATGCCCTGCAAGGGGGCGTCTCTGTACTAGTGAAAGTGTTTTGATACCAGCAGTTGCAAGTACCCTTCCCTTCCTTAGGCAATCAGGTCTGATCCAGCATTTTCCAAGCTGTGTATAACTCATATTATCCATATCTAGTTCTGGTTACTTTTATTTAGGTAAAGGTGCACGTATGTAAAATAGTCTGAATGGTGGGAAGCGGTAAACTCTCGGGGGACAGGTCGATGAAAGTCAGTCAAGTTTGATTCAGAGGAGTAGTCAACTTTACTTTCTGTACTTTTTTTTTTTCTCTCCTGTTAAATATACAGGCGTCTAAGGGATATTAGGAGTAGGTTTGGCTAGGTTATGTTTGAGGGTAAACCAACTTGTTTGTGTGTCAGGAAGATTCTGCGCCAAGAGGTGACAATAGCCTGTGTTAGAAGTCTTGTACACGCGGAAGTGAAGATAGTGTTGTACATGACTGTCCACTGCCCAGTGTCGCAACACTTTGTATTGTCAGGAAGCCAAGTCATGAAACTTAAAAAATGTATCATACCTCAAACTACTACTAATGGCAGTACTGAGGCTATCTGCCTCATTATTACTATTGTTAGTAGGGTTGGGGTAGGTATATTTTTTTTTTCCCCGAGCTTAAAGCTCCTGAATTGTGTGAATGTTGTCCTGCTGACAAACAGCAGTTGAGGCTTGTCTTATTTTTTTTTCTATTTCTATTTTTGTGTTCCTTGAACACTATCACAGCAAAGAAAATTTATTTTACATTTTAATTGATTTTAAGTTTATCGAATCTTGTTTGCAATCGTGTCATTACGATTTCGTGAGTCATATTCCCCGGTGTTATGGGCAGCTACTGTGTGGTTTAAGTCCATGTTGTGGGCAGCTGCAAGTCTTCAGAGATATCACCAGCAGCAACACCCCAAGACAATGTCTGCAAAGATGAAAGTATGGACAGTACTAGATACATGAACTGCAGTAAGCTATAGTTTGAAATCTTTATATGTATTTAGAATGCTTCCTTCAACATTTTGTAGAAAGAAAAATTGCCAAAATATTTTCAAAGCTGATCCATCAAAAATTACCATGAAATTGGAGTAATCAAAGTTTTTTTTGTTACGTAAATTACCACAGGTTGCTGGAACTGGAGGTGTTGGTGTGGTGGATGGCAGAGAAGTGATTAGTGGCGCCACTATTCTTCACCTCCATGGCTAACTGGCGCCATTGACCTGGAGGAGGGGGGTGATGACGTCAGTGGTTGTTTGTGGGGAGGGGGAAGGTCGTTAGGGGGTTCGCTGCTGGTGGAGGAGTTTGGGGGTGAGTAGTTAGTTGTTGCTAGTGGGAGGGTGATGGTTGTCACTTAGTAATTACCAAGGGACTAACACAGTCTTGTTACTGTGTGTTAGTGGTTTGAACCTTGATATTTGAAACGCCCTGGACACTAGCCCGAAGATACTCGTTTGTCACATATTCGTAATTCTAATGTCCATGGACTCGTGTTGAAAATCGTCTACTTGATGTTGGGCTTGCGTATTTGACATCTCTTGTGGGTTTAATGCTTTTCGATTAGGGCTGGATTTAGACGAGGGGGGGGGACTAACATATATATTATATATTATATATATATATATATATATAATATATATATATATATATATATATATATATCCAATACCTCTATAACAAGCACTGCCCTAAAAAAACTAAACAGATGACAGCTAAGAGACTGAACAGTCCCTGGCTAACACCCAGCATTCTCAAATCCATAAATACAAAACACCAATATGAAAAACAGTACAGAATGGGTCACATAACCAGAGACCAAACAAAACGTTACTCGTCAATCCTAACCAGCCTGATAAGAAGGGCAAAAAAATTGTATTATGAGAACAGATTATCCAACTTACGAGGTGATATAAAAAAGACCTGGAAAACCCTATCGAAATTCTGGGAACAAAAAAGATATCACGAAATAGCGAAATAAAATTAGCAAAATCAGATGAACCCCAACTCCCACCAACAGAAACACCAAACAGACTCAATGATTTCTTCTCCACTATAGGACAAAACCTTGCCAATAAAATCTCAAGCTCAGATTACCCCACCAAATGACTACCTCACCGGCAACTACCCGAACACACTGTTCCTAGCTCCGACTAACCATACGAAAAGTCTCCCTTATTATCAACGCACTAAAAAACAAGGCAGGAGATTTAAATCCTTACCCACCCTTTTATATACGCAAAAAAAGTGTCACAGTGCTATCACCAATCATTGCAACACTAACAAATCCATTGAATCCTCCACCTTCCCTATAGTTCTCAACTAGCAAGGGGTTTTTCACCCCGATACCACAAAGGAAGACCAAACAGAGTTGATAACTATAGGCCAATATCCAACTTCTCCTCTCTCAAAAATCTTAGAAAAAAATTATTCATAAACGAATCTTACTCCTACCTTATCTCCTAAAAGTACTCAACCCCTGCCATTGGATTCAGGCCTACTACAAAATACTAATTTGATGCTATTATAAATGCTAGGGGGATAATTATACCTGCAATAGAGTGAAAAAAGAAGTCCCACTGGGGATCTTTCATTGACTTACTAAGCTTTTGATTTACAGTTGACCATGACTTGATCCACGTAAAATGTCACACTTGTATTAGGGGCCACTCCCTCAATACTACCTCAAGTCATACACTCAGAAACAGAAGCAATATTGTGTACGCAAATGGGGCAAACTCTTCTGACAAACAATTACAGTTGGTGTCCCACAGGGAAGTGTCCTTGGGCCCTCTTTCTTTCTCCAATACATAAATGACCTTACCAAGGCCTCTTCGCCTATTACTCTAACCCCACTATTTGCAGATCGACATACTACGTCTTCTCCACCCGAGCCCAGTCACGCTAGCCAATACTGTCAACTACCGAATACAGAAAATATTCTACCTGGATGGGACTAACAAAACTTACTAAAACTTGAACAAAACCTACTTATTCAGTTTGGTATACAGTGCTACAGATGTCCCCTCTTAACTAATGATAAACGGATTCACCTATCCACAAAGCTAACAGCGGGGAAAAAATTCTTAGGAATCCACCTTGATAATATTCAAATTTCCATCACATTTTTTAAATTACAACAAATTTCTAAGAAAAATTTTCAATACTGTAGGCATTCTATCGAAGAACGGACTATGCTCCGCAGTCAGCCCTCCTGGCCCTATATCACTCTTATTTACCCCTATTCTCACCTATGTAATTTGGAATGGGGGCTCAACAACATTTAACCAGCTCAGACCACTAATTACCTAAACGTAAGGCTGCCAGTTTGAATAACAATTCTCACTACAGGGCAAGCACACTCCACCAATATTCAATACACTAAACCTACTCACATACAAAACATCCATACTTATTACTGCACTATTACATCCCATAGAAAACACTTAACTCTGATATTAACCCTCCCCTCAAAACATCTCTTGCCAACTCAACAGCACACATGACCATAACACCAAGGCACAGAATCACTCCTTGATGTTCCTCGTGTCCATCTCCACACTATGCCAAAAACTCAATGCACATAAAGGCCCTAAAATCTGGAATTATTACCTGTAAATAATAAAAGAAAACACGACCTGTTTATTAACATTCAAGTCTCTTCTTCAAAGATCACTTACTCAACCCAAAAACAAAATAATTACTGAAAACCTGCACCTTATAAATTGTATATCTTAAAATGTTTCTCACAATTATATCACAGAAATGTTAAACCTAAAACCCAATCCTAACTTCATTATTTTTTAAATACACTATAACAGAATACGTACTCCATACGACTGAATGTACAACAATGCATTTCCAACCATATGACTGGCTTTGTAATACTCACTTGGGCTTTATAGTATATGATTCATATATGTTTTATTCACGGATTTATATTGCTTAGTCATCTTAAGTTAATTTTAAGCCAGCCCGTAATGCTATGCATAGTTAAGTGGCTTTGGCATGCTGCTCTTATCTGTATTTTTTTGTACCTTGTATTGTTGTGCTCACAATTGTTAATAAATAATTAAATTTATATTATTTAGATATATTATATATATATATATATATATATTATATATATATATATATGCATGCAAAACAACCACTCTGAAAGAATAGAGAAATTCCAAGCGCTTTCGTGACTACTCACATTATCAAGGAACTATGTTCCTTTTTTCCAGACTGCGCGCATAGAGGAAGCAGAGTGATGGTGGAGACAATCTTGCCAGCAAGTGTGTTTAGCGTCACGGATGACACGACAAGCGATCGCACGTTTCTGCTTAAAATCAAGAACTCCTCGTGGTTCTATTGTCCAGTACCCTGCCCCCACGCAGCGCGTTTCAACTTATGCACGAGCACAAGCAGGAGACCAACCAAGGCACCGCATTTCTGAGAATGCCTGCCCGAAGTTTGGCGGGAATAGAATGAGAAGCTGCGGTTAAAACGGGAGGACAAGCAAGAGTTGTAAAAGCTTATCAATGGAGGACAACGAAGGAACCTCACTAAAAAACAGTTAGTTGTGAGGTATGGTTCCAATGTGCTCTGATCAAATTGCCAGCATAGGATAGGAAGAGGTGGTAATATGAGGGGAAGTAATAAAGATTGGGAAATGATCGCTGTCATTAAATCCGGAGAACAGGGGACCAGGTGAAGTCTAATGGGGCAGAGGAAGAGCAGACAGAGATCGATGCAAGAGCTGTGAGAGTCCGAGAATTCAAAATGGGTGCGAGATACCGATATTTAAAACATGGAGGGGGGTGGTGTGGGTAGCAAGAAAAGCCTCTACTGAATGCCCACCAGATCATAGTGAGAATCCCCCAGAGGAAATGATGGGCATTTAAACAATCGCCAAGTAAACAGATGCCCGGTGGCGGTTTAATTGACGAAACAAGAAAGGCAATATCCTGAAAATAGATAATGCCGAGAAGGAGAGAGGTATAAAGACAGGCGTATACCACTATGAAGTGGATACGGGCTGCTTTGTAATGCAGCAAAGTAAGAACAAATAGCTGATGGTACGGGAAGATCAGGTGAGTAGAGAAGGGCACTTTTCATTAAAGGTCCCATCAGGAAAAGGATAGAAGAATATAAATAAATTATAGCCTGAGATGGGATAGATAACAGCAGAGTGTAATTTTGGTTCCTGTAAGCAAACACAACAGGGGGACGGAAAAACTGGGAAGAGTAACATCTGAAGCTCACCCCGATTACCCTGATAGAGGCCGCGTATATTCCACTGTTCAATCGGCCCATGATTGCAACGATAAAGCTACCGGAAAATCCGCAGGAAAGGGGTTTCCTATGGACCTAGGAGGATTTAGAAAAGTCCACATTGCGGGATGTGCACGGAAAAACGTTCAAGCAGCGAAGGAACGTGTGCGCTGTGAAGAAGGGGTTGCGCAGATGGAGGAGAGGAGGAGAGAAGGAACAGAGGGTGGATCACTGGGGTCCATTGATGGTTTGGCTCTGGCAATATATTCAGAGATGGATTCAAGTGTTTCAGAATTCAGAGGGAACGGTCGTATGGGAGACCATTACTTAGAGATGGTCGGGGGGAGGAAGGATGAGTAAAGATTGGACACTGTAATGGACTGTACCAAGGTAGGGGGGGGGCGAAACAAGGGGTGGAGGGAACTGGAGAAGAAGCGTGGAAGGGGACAGAAAGAGGCAGAAACTGGGAGGTGGCAAGAAGAGGAAGAAACTTGGGAGGGGAAACAGGGGAAGGAAGGTATACAGTACGAGGAGGAAGGTAAACCTCTCCGTGTAACAGAGCCAGTGAGAGGGAGAGAACCAGGTCAGAGACAGGAAGGTAAAATGAGGAGGTGGAGATGGGTAGGAGGTGTTATACGGACCTTTTTTTTTTGATTTTGAGCAGAGAGCGCGAGTGGAAGGAGGTATTCATACGAGATCTCGTCGCTACTGAGGCTTGTCGAGAGAGAACACGACAGAAGCCGAGATCAGACTGGGCGTTGAAGTAAGTAGGGACGTCTGAGCCGAGGACAGCAAAAGAATTAGTTACAGGAGTGACTATGTGAGAGGTAACCACAGAGGTGGGTGCGAAGATGGGAATACCAGAAGTGGGGGGACGTTTGAAACACGGGATCAAACGTGTGGCTCAATGCTACACGCCAAGGGATTGGTCCAGTGTGGGTTAGATCTGGTAAAGCACTGCGTTACCTGTCCTAAGGTTCGTAGGTTTTCGAGTCTCCTTCCGCAGAGTCAGTGTTTGTGTATATCGCATGCTCTCGCCGAATTCCTTGCATTGTTCAAATCTCTTAGTTCAGGCTGATGCATGCAGGGGTGCGGATGAAAAGGCTGTAAGCACTTCTCCCTGAAAGCTGGCTGCCTTGGATCAAACGTTTTTTTGTTGTGCCCCCGCGGCCCGGTCTGTTGACCAGGCCTCCTGGTGGATTCAGAGCCTGAATAACCAGGCTGTTGCTGTGGGTGCGCGCAAACCAACGTACGAGCCACTAGCCCTGCTGATTCAGGAAACTGACTTTAGGTGCTTGTCCAGAGCCAGCTTGAAGATGCAGGGGTCTGTTGGTAATCCCCCTTATGTGTGCTGGGAGGCAGTTGACCAGGCTCGGGGCCCCTGACACGTATTGTATGGTTTCTTAACGTGCTAGTGGGAACCCCTGCTTTTCATTGGGGGTGGTGCATCGTCCTGCCAAGTCTTTTTGCTTTCGTAGTGAGTGATTTTCGATTGTGCAAGTTCGGTATAGTCCGCTAGGATTTTCCAGGGTTGTATATAATCATGTATCTATCCCTCCTGCGTTCCAGGGAATCCAGGTTTAGGAAAACCTCAAGCGAACCCAGTAATGAGGGTGTTTTATCTCCGTTAATGCGTGCGTGAAGGGTTCTCGGTGACATTTTCTTGGTCGGCAATTTCACGCCCTTGAAAGGTGCTGTTAGTTGTGCAGCAATATTCCAGCTTAGATCGAACAAGTGACCTGAAAGGAAGAGTGTCATCATGGGCTTGGCTTCCCTAGTTTTGAAGGGTCTCATTATCCATCCTGTCATTTTTCTAGCAGATGCGATTGCTACACTGTTATGGTCCTTGAAGGTGTGAGATCCTCCCGACATGATCACTCCCAGGTCTTTGACGTTCGGTTTGGTTTTCGCTCTATTTTGTGGCCAGAATTTGTTTTGTACTCTATGAAGATTTAATTTCCTCATGTTTACCATATCGGAGTAATTTGAAAATTTCTCATCGTTGAACTTCATATTGTTTTCTGCAGCCCCTGACTAGATTTGGTTGATGTCCGCTGGGAGCCTTGCAGTGTCTGCAATGGAAGACACTGTCATGCAGATTCGGGTGTCATCTGCAAAGGGAAGACACGGTGCTGTGGCTGACTTCCTTGTCTATGTCGGATAGAGGATGAGGAACCCAGATGGTGGGGGGTCGCGAGTACTGTGCCTTGTGGAACAGAGCTTTTCACCGTGCTGCCTCGTGACTTTACTCTGTTGACGACTACTCTCTGTGTTCTGTTAGTGAGGAAATTATAGATCCATTGACCGGACTTTTCCTGTTTAATCCCTTTAGCATGCATTTTTGCGCTATTACGCCATGGTCACACTTGTCGAAGGCTTTGCAAAAGTCTGTTCTTATTTACATCTGCAATTCTTTTTGTCATTCTGTGCAATTAGGGACCTTGTAGTGATCCAATAGTTGAGACAGGAAGGAGCGACCTGTTCTAAACCATGTTGCCCTGGGTTGGTGTAAAACTGATGGGTTTCTAGAGGGGTAGGTGATCTTGTTCTTTAGGGACCCTTTCAAAGATTTTTATGATATGGGATGTTTAGTGCTATTTGGTTGTAGTTCTTTGTGTTGCTGTACTGCCCTTGGTGAGAGTGGGGGCTATGTCTGTTGTTTTAGTAACGTGGGACGACCCCGGTGTCCAGGCTCCTCTCATAGGATGGGAAAAGGCTCGTGACTAGGGGGCTTCTTGCAGTTCTTGATGAACACAGAGTTCCATGAGTCTGGCCCTGGGGCGTGCATTGGGGCATGTCTTTTATCGCCTGTTCGAAGGTCATTGGCATCAGGGTCCTAAGGGTTCCTAAGAAGCAAGATCACCACCCATCAGAAACCCATCCGTTTTAACACAACCCAGGGCAACATGGGGGTTTAGAACCGGTCGCCGTCCTGTCTGTCTCAGCCTTATGATTCACTACGACAATGAGTCCTAAATGATAGAAGACAAGAAAGATGCAGATGTAATATATACAGACTTTGCAAAAAGGCCTTGTGACCAAGTGTGCCATGGCTTAATAGCGACAAAATGCGCGCTAAAGAATAACAGGAAAAGTCGGTGATGATCTATAATTTCCTCAATAAACAGAACACAGAGAGTAGTCGTCAACAGAGCGGTAAGTCCGAGGCAGCTTACGTGATTAAAAAGCTCTGTTCCACAAGGCACCGTACTAGCTCCACCTTGTTTCCTCATCCTCATATCCGACATAGACAAGGATGTCAGCCACCAGCACCGTGTCTTCCTTTGCAGATGACACCCGACTCTGCATGACAGTGTCTTCCATTGCTGACACTGCAAGGCTCTGGCGGACATTCAAACCCAAATCTTAGTGGGCTGCAGAAAACAATTATGAAGTTCACGATGTGAGAAATTTTCAATTACTCAGATATGGTAAACATCGAGGAAATTAAATTTTTCATCCAGAGTACAAACCCCCAAATAAAATTCTGGCCTCGAAATAGAGCGAAACACAACGTCTCAAAGACCTGGGAGTGATTATGTCGGAGGATCTCACCTTCAAGGGACCATTACATGGTATCATCGCATCTGCTTAGAAAAATGACAGGCTGGATATGAGAACCTTCAAAATAGGGAGGCCAAGCCCTGATGACATCTTCAGGTCACTTGTTCTATCTAGCTGGAATATTGCTGCACTCTACCAAGCACCTTTCAAGGCAGGGGTGAAATTGCCGGACCTAGAAAATGTACAGGCACTTCACGGCGCGCATACGGAGAAAAAAACACCTCAATTTATGGGAGCGCTTGAGGTTTCCTAAACCTGTATTCCTGGAACGCAGGAGGGAGAGATACATGATTATATACACCTGGAAAATCCTAGAGGGATAGTACCGACACTTTGCACACGAAAATCACTCGCTACGAAAGCAATGACTTGGCAGACGATGCCCCCATCCCCCCAATGAAAAGCAGGGGGGTCACTAGCACGTTAAAGAGGACCATACAATTAAGTGTCAGGGGCCACCCGGGACTGTTCCACTGCCTCCCTGGGGAGCCACACATAAGGGTGGATTACCAAACAGCCCTGGCAGTCTTCAAAGCTGGCACTGGACAAGCCCTAAAGTCAGTTCCTTGCTCAGCCGGGGCTGTGGCTCGTACGTTGGTTTGCGTGCAGCCAGCAGCAACAGCCTGGTTGATCAGGCGCTGATCCACCAGGAGGCCTGGTCACAGACCGGGCCGCGGGGGCGTTGACCCCCGAAACTCTCTCCAGGTAAACTCCAGGTAACCCTACTAGGCACTAGGCAGACTTCCACTCAACTGCCCTATTTCCAAACCAATACTTTCCCTATATCTTTTAAATCTAAACTTATCTAATACAGAGGTGTATTAGAATTAATAACTGGGATTCCCTCTTCAAGGGGGGCTCCTTGGCGTGGTGAAGAGGCTCATGGTCTGAGGAATTAGCCCTGTCGGTCTTCCCAGACGAACCTAATTACCCTCATTCTCCCCTCCCCTTTCCCCACCTCCCATCTCCCTTTTTCCATTCCTCCTCCTCCTCCCCACCCCTCCCTTTTGCCCTTCCTCTTTTTGGCCTTTGGGATTTCTCCCACAGGCGCGCTAGTTCCTAGGTAGGGGAAAGAAACCCGGGGTCCATCCCATTCCGTTGAGGTTCTTGGCGGGTGGCGTAGTTTGCCGTGGAATCTGGATTGCCTGGGAAGTCCTGATCCCTCTCCGGTATCCGAGAAGCTTTGGGTTATCTTTCGGGCGACGGGTGTATATCTCTGGAAGCCACCTTTGGATTCCGGCGGGGGTCGGTGGCCGAAAGGAGGTATGCTTGTGGTGGTTATCCGGCCGCCCTCTCTTTTGTCCACCGGGTAGTCAGATGATGTGGAGGTTGCTATCCCGGATTGTGGTTTACTGGCTATGAAGGGTAGGGATGGCACGGGGTTCCATGCTGGCATTCTGCGCTACTAGCGATGTGAGGTTCCTCTTGGGCGTGGAGGGAGATTTCCGGCCCTTATTCCTCCTGGGAATATTCCTTCCCCGCTCCCCCCTTTTTTTTATTCTTTTTTTATTTTATTTTCTTATCTTTCTTTTTTTTTTCTTAAAAACAAAAGCAAAGGAGTAACCTAACCATGCAGCCCTTGTCCATGAACCCATACCCCCGAGGCCCTTCTATACCGCACCCCATTCTTGTCCCCTGCTTGTGTTAGACCACCTCTTCGGGACACTCTTTTGATGCCCCTGTACCTCTTGTGGTGCTGTTTCCTCCACCGCTACAGGTACCGGGGCTACGACTGACTCCTTCGATTTGTCTGAACTCCGCTCTCTTTTGACTTATGCTTCGGCTTCTCCCTCTAGGGTACGGGCAATTTCCGAATCGCCCGCTCATTTTCACCGGCCCGGACAACTCCGGATCTACTCCTAAATGCCCAACGTCAATTCCTGATGATGACTTCCATCATTACCTTCCCATTCTACTCGGAAAGACCGGACACGTCAAGCACTCCCTCTCCACGCCTCAGTTTCGGACCACACAATGGGACTAATTCTCTCTCCAGGTAAACTCAAGGAAGGACCGACTTCTTCTTTTCTGCCGACCTTTCTGACCATAGTATTGGCAAGCGCTCCTGTCATGTTGGTAGAGATATTTTCATTTTCATGCTCTCAAGCAGCGGTATGCACATCGTCACTTGTCCAGAATGCTACCCCAAGCTCATGATCTTTCTCTCCTTTCGACTACGATACTCCCCTATATATTAAAAACATTTTCTTCAATTCTTGTAGTTTTCGGTCATTCTCCCCCAACCATACCAAACAGAATTTCCAGTCATGTGGAAGACATTTTTGAACAGGGAACTCCGGGGATCCCCCAAATCCCAAAGTAGACACTTAGTCCTTCCCCCCGGGGGCGGAGATTTTCCCCGGCAATTGGTTTTTAAACTTTTGCAGCCGAGAACCCCCCCCCCCCCCTTTCCCTTGTTAGTCGGGGACATGGGTTTACAAGTTCGAAAGGTATACCTACACCCGCAAAAAGTAGAAATTGCTTGGCGTTTTGGTCACCCAGAAAAATATTGCAGATTTTTGGCCGAATGCCCAGTCTGTGGTGCCATGACCATTCAATACATTTTGCAGTCAACCCCATCTTCCCTAATTGAAATGAAGCTCACCCTTCGTACCCCCGCCGTTGCCGGTTATTTTAAATAACGTGAAATCCTTGCCTCAAAGGGGCAGAAGGTCCCCCTTAGTATGGCAGTTATCATCCCCGCCTCCAAGGGAGACTCCCCCATGTTTCTTATTTTTTTTCCCCAAACATCCCCCCACTTTGGGGTCCCATTTTGCAGCCTCTTGTTGTTACCCCCCCAAGCCACTCGGCATCTACCCTTTTGGCCCTTGCTCTGCTTTCCCACACAATCATTTGTTTCACATTTTCGCGCCCTTTCCCCTCACAACCCCCCAGTATCGAAAAGCCTCGTACGACATAATAAAAATCGCCCCACTACTCAAAGCCCAAAAACCCCACTTTTGCTGAAATTTTTTTTTTTCCCCCTTCCCTTTCCCTTTTTCCCCCCCACATTTACCTTCCATCTCTGTACTTATTCTTCCCCCCCTTCTGGCTCTATTACAAGTGTGGGTTTCCCCCTCCTCCTGTACTATCCTTCCCCCCCCTCCCCTCCCAATTTCTCCCCCCTCCCACCCCCCAGGTTTCTGCCTTTGTCCCCCCCACACTTCATCTCCCCCCCTTACCTCTTCCCTCCCCCTCTACTTTGTACAGTCCTTTAAATGCCCCAATCTTTCTAAACCCTCCTCCTTCTATCTCCAATTGGTCTCCCAAAAATTTGAATTCAAAAACACTTAACCTTTTCAGAATTTTTGCAGAGACAAAACCTTCAATGGACACGATTCATTTCCTTTTCCCTTCTCTCCCCCCCCCCACTTCACAACTCATTCTTCGAAACGCCCCCTTTCCTTTGCTACTTAAAATCTTCCAATGCCCCACACTTTGATTTTTCTAAACCCTTAGCCCGAGGTGCCTTTTTTCCTAAGATTCCATATTTTCTTCATCGCCAATCATGGCCTATTTAAGTGGATATCCGCCCCCTAAGGGGGTTTAAAGGGGTGGCTTCAGAATGTTTTTCCAACCTATCTCAGGCTATAATTTATTAAAATTCTTCGGATCCTTTCTCAGATGGGACCTTTAATAAAAGTCCCCTTCTTACGCAATGTATTCTGTATGTCAAACTATTTGTCCTTATCGTGCATTACACTGACCCCGTATCCATTGAATAAGTGGTTTACAAATTTTTGCTTTATATCTCTCTCCTTCTCGACATTTTCTATCCCAGATTTGCCTTTCTTGTTTCATCCTTACCACCACCACTTCTTTTTCTTGGTGATTTTAATGCCCCCCCTTTTTCCTCTGGGGGGGTCCATGTACTCACGTGGCACCCATTTGGAGGTTTTTTCGCCTCTCCCCCCCCCCATTTTTTTAAAAAGGGTACCCACCCATTTTGACCTCGTCTCAACTCTCTCTTGTCGACTATCATTTTTTGCTTTTCCCTCCCTGCACAAGACTTCCCCGGGGCTGTTCTCCCCAGATTACAGCAGTGATCATTTTCCGATCATTCTTATTTCTCCTTCCTATTCACCACCTTTCCGTAGCCCCGCTGGCAATTTGTTTGCAAATTGGGTCTTTACTCCACCTCACTGCTTTTAGTGATTTCCCTTTTTCCCCCTCCATTGGAGCTCCTCCCCAATCTTCTCGACGTCAGTTTAACCGCAGCTTTCATTCTTACCCAAACCTCAGGCAGGCATTCTAGAAGTGCGTGCCTTGGTGGCTCCTGCTTGTGCTCGTGCAGTAGGGAAAACGTGTGCATGGGGGAGGTTTCCGGAAAAAAGAACCCCGGGGAGATTTTGTTTTAAGCAGAAGGGTGCGATCGCTCCCCGTGTCATCCGTGAAGCTAAAAACCCTTTTTGGTGAACTGTTTCCACCATCACCTTGTTCTTCTATGAGTGCAGTTGGAAAAAAGTGAGGAAATTGAGTGTAAATACTCTCCTTACCCGGCTCCTGTTCTACGGGTTTCTGGTGTTGATGTAGCAAACCCTTCGCGTTGCCATTGAACTTGGGACACATCTGGTCCCTCTTCCTGGGGCTCCTCTTTGCCCCCCGTTTCTTTCCCCAAATTTTGCCAGAAGTTGTCCCTTTGACTTTTCTTTTTTCAGAGAAAAACACTTAATGTGCCCTTTTTCACTTCAAGAAATGGAGGCACGCTCTCGCTTGCCGATCACGCAGCTGGGGCCGACGACATTATTTCGTTTTTGTTAAAAATTTACATCGGGCAGCCCCTTGTAGCCCCTTTCCCTCTTCATCTTATTGGGCACAAGTTTTTTCCCCAAATGGGAAATTGCCCTTGTTCTCCTTTTTCCGCAAACCCCCGGTAACAGGACAGATCCTCCCACTATCGCCCATCGCCTCACTAGTGCAGTTTTCAAAGGATGGAAAAGTCTCTAAATCGCGTTTAATGTGGTTTTAGAGAAAACAACAGTCCCCTCCCTAGCAATTGGCTTTGTAAGGGTCGTTCTACCTAGACCCCTTACTAGCTTGGATATATGTTCGTAATGCCCTTTTCGAATAATACTCGGTTATTTCCTATTTTTTTACCTTTAGAAGGGGATTTTGACACAAATTTTGGGGGTATAAAATTTTTGGGCCCCGGGCCCCTTCCTTTTGGCCTCCGAGGCAATCTCCCCTCCTTCCTTAAGAAAATTTTTAACTGACAGACTTTTCCGTGTTCGAGTCAAAATTTCTTTCTGCGGGCTTCGCCAAAGGAGGTGCCCCCGGGATGTGTTCTAAGCACAACACTTTTCTCCTTGCTATAAATGATTGGGCCTTGTTCTTCCACCCAATATTTGGTCATCATCTATGTTGATGACTTCGCTTTTCTTGTGCAGGCGCTGACTGTCATCTTATTGCATTTCTCTCCAGCATCGGTCGACCGTGTTTCCATTTTGGGGCCCCCAAATGGGGTTTAAAATTTTTAAGTACCAAAACTGCCAAATTTCTTTCACTGACCCCTGTTATCTCCGAAAACATCCCTTTTTACTCTTGGGTCCCGTTTCCCCGAACGTGTACAGTCATTTCTAGGCCTTCTCTTTGACCGTCGGTTATCCCCGGAAACCTACAAACCTCTCTGAAGGCAAATTGTACAGCCGGCTAAACCTTCTTAAAACCCTTGCTCTCTTTCCTGGGGGGGCTGATCGTCGAACCTTTCTTCGCCTAATTCAGCCCCCGTTTTTTTCGAAACTGATTATGGTGACCAATTTTTTTCCGCGGCCTTCCCCGCTACTCTCTCTGCCTTAAAATCTATCCATCCCAAGATACGTTTGGCCTTGGTGCTTTTCGTCTTCCCCTGTTGAGAGCCCCCTAACAGAAGCGAATGTTCCACCCTTTTTGATCGCCCCCTGATGCCATTTCCTTCGTACTTGTAGCTCTCACGATCTACACAATCCTTTCCCTTTAAGAAAGGTCACCGATATTTGTAGACATTCTTTATTTGTTCGCCACCCCTGTTTGTCCCTCCCTTTTTTCTTCCACTTCACCTTTGTCTTTTCTTCAGTTTTCCCCCCTTTTATGTTATGTACATCTCACTTTTCCCTCCCCCCTGGGAAGCCCGCGTTCGGGTCTGTTCTTTCTCACTCCCTTTCTCGAAAGTCAATGCCCACGGGGTTCCCCCCTCCTTTTTTTTGATCACTTCCACTCCATCTCAGCCACCCCCTGTGTCACAGATGGTTTAAATCTTCAGGCGTCGGATTGCAGCAGGGGTTTTAAAAAGGTGGCGGGGGACATTTCTATCTTAGTGCATTTTTCGCTGAACTGTAGCCTTTTGCGCACTTTTCGTAAAGTCTATGCCTTGCCAAATTTTAGTATCTCGACTCCCCTTTGTGCTCTAAAGGCTTACAAATTTGTACATTCATCCCCTAGTTCTCCGTATTTCCAATTTGGGTCGCGTATCTTACCAAACATAAAGATAAATTTTTTTTTTTTGGGTCCCTGGGCAGTCGACGTACAGGGAATGAACAGGGGACACGCTGGCGGGAGCGTACTGACCTCCAATTTCTACGAGGTGTTCCTTTCTGGACTATTTTCTGCAATAGTACCCACCTTCGCACCCCTTTGGGGGAAAAACGGGTCAACTCTGTCGGTAACAAACTCATTCATTAAACCGAGCATGGTTTTTTTTGGGCCGTCTTTTGTCATTGCCGAGGTTTGGGGGACACTCTCTCCCGCCTTGATTTGGGCACCTCGTCCTTACCTGGGTATCTCATGGAGAGGCCCTGTTCCCTCTGTGAGCGTGTCAAATTTTCCCGTATCGATTTGCCCCATTCTGTTAGATGCCCTCTCTATCAACGAGCACGCGAATTTACCTCCAACGGTTTTTTGTTTACTACTCCCCCTTTCCTTTCCCCTTTTTGCTGTGGCCCCTTTTAATCCTGACTCTCTCATTGACTTCTTGACAACGATGATTTTTTCCACAAAAATCTGATACTTTTTTGCACTCCCCTCAGCCTTTCTAGTTGTCTTTTTTGCTGCCCTTTACCCTTTCACCATCCACTGCCCCGCTGTTATCCGTAACCTATTACTCATCCATCTCCATTTTGCCACCTGATGCCCTCGCTTCCTTCCTGCCCTGCAGCGCTGTCTAGTCCATTGTGGCTTCTTAGCGCTTCTTTTTTGATGCTTAATACTAATAAATAACTGGGATTCCACCTTATAAACTGAGCTGTTTGACATAAAATCAAAATAATTTTTTTCTTTGTGTAGTATACAAAATGTAGTTTACATGTATCGAAGTGTTGTTAAGCGCAAAGAAAACCACTAGTATGCTTGAGTATTTCGGGTAAGCCAGTGGAAAAGCGTAGGTCTCCAGGAGCATGACAAGCATTAAACAAAGAGAATATTGAGTACAGTTTTTATTTTTTCCGAAAGTAGCTTACGAAACATTGTCAAAAAAAAACTAGCAAACGAGCATGAAGTAGAACAGTACAGATAGGAACTAGCAGATCAATTATCCATCATAATGAAATATGCCAAGTTAAATATATCTATAGAGAAAATAACAAGGTCTTGCAGTCTACTGCAAAGTCACTTTGACTTTCTTGGGTTATCCTAGGTAATTTACACACATGCTGCTATGTATGATAATTTATGTAACTATTTGTGTACCTATATCTGAATAAACTTAAGGTTTCTACCCCGGAACACGGGATGGCTTGCTACGGCCGTTGTCAGCTGTCCAGTGACCCTATAATAAAACCCTTAACAAGAAAATGTGTGACTGTGCCCAGTGTAGTGGTTGTTGCGGACGACTCACTCGCCTGGACATTGGGGACACATTTCCTCCCGGTCTCTCTGGGATTGCTTGTCCTCGTCTTATTCTGTCCCGGGCACATTACACACGGAAGACAGTTATCAGTTCCATTTATTCCGTGTCAGTGGATATTTAATGGTTTTGTGGGAAACAGGTTAAGAATCAGGTGAAGGCGTAGGCTACGCTTGTTACTGAACTTTCAGGTGGGTCGGATACAGCTTGTTATGAAACTCAGGTGGAGTAGGATCTGCTAGTTACTGAATCAGGTGAAGGGCGTTTAGGATACTGCTTGTTTACTGAACTCTTGTGGAGTGGATATGCGAGTTACTGAACTCAGGTGGAGTAGGATATGCTGTTACTGAAACTCAGGTGGAGTAGGATACTGCTAGTTTTTACTGAACTCGAGTAGGAATGCCTAGTATGAACTCTTGGCGTAGGATACTGCTAGTTACTGAACTCTGGAGTGGATCTGCTAGTTACTGAACTCGGTGGAAGGAGTAGGTAGGATACTGCTAGCTATGAAAACTCAGGTGGGTCGGATACTGCTAGTTATGAACTCAGGTGGGAGTAGGATACTGTAGTTACTGAACTCAGGTGGAGTGGATACTGTAGTTATGAACTCAGGAGGAAGTAGGATACTTGCTAGTTATGAACTCGGTGGGAATCGGATAACTGCTTTAGCTACTGAACTCGGATGGAAAGCATAGGATACTGCTAGTTACTGAATCAGGTGGAGTAGGCTATGCTAGTTCCTGACCTTCAGGTGGAGTAGGGATACTGCTAGTTACTGATTTCAGGTGGTGTAGGATTATGCTAGTACTGAACTCAGGTGGAGTAGGGATACTGCTAGTACTGAAAATCGGGTGGATAGGATATGCTAGTTACGAATCAGGTGAGAAGTAGGATACTGCAGTGTTATGCACTCAGGTGGATAGGATACTGCTAGCTACTGAATCAGTGGAATGGATTACTGCTAGCTAACTGAACTCGGTGAAGCATCGTGATACTGTAGTTACTGACAACTCGGTGGAGTAGGATACTGCTAGTTACTGAACTCAGGTGGAGTAGGATACTGCTAGTTACTGAACTCAGGTGGAGTAGGATACTGTAGGTTACTTGAATCAGGGTGGAGTGGATAACTGCTAGTTACTTAACTCAGGTGAAGGCGTTAGGATATGCTAGTTACTGAACTCAGGTGACGGCGTAGGATACTGCTAGTTACTGAAACTCAGGTGGAAGTAGTCGGCTACTGTGTTACTGAAACTCCGGTGGAGTAGGCTCTGCTAGCTGCCTGAACTCAGGTGGAATAGGATACTGCTAGCTACTGATACTCGGGTGAAGGGCGCTAGGGGGGGGAATACCTTTGGGGGCTTAGTTCTGAACTCAGGTGGAGTAGGATACAGCTAGTTACTGAAACACAGGTGGAGTAGGATACTGCTAGTTACTGAACTAGGGGAGTCGGATATGCTGTTACTGTAACTCAGGTGGGAGTAGGATACTGCTAGTTTACTGAAACTCAGGTGGAGTAGGATTACTGTAGTTCACTGAACTCAGGTGAAGGCATAGGATACTGTTGTTACTGAACTCAGGTGAGTAGGATACTGCTAGTTACTGAATCAGGTGGATAGGCTATGTAGGTTACTGAACTCAGGTGGAGTAGGATACTGCTAGTTACTGAACTCAGGTGGAGTAGGATACTGCTAGTTACTGAACTCAGGTGGAGTAGGATACTGCTAGTTACTGAACTCAGGTGGAGTAGGTGGGTTGGTGGCCCGGTGGCCTGGTGGCTAAAGCTCCCGCTTCACACACGGAGGGCCCTGGTTCGATTCCCGGCGGGTGGAAACATTTCGACACGTTTCCTTACACCTGTTGTCCTGTTCACCTAGCAGCAAATAGGTACCTGGGTGTTAGTCGACTGGTGTGGGTCGCATCCTGGGGGACAAGATTAAGGACCCCAATGGAAATGAGTTAGACAGTCCTCGATGACGCACTGACTTTCTTGGGTTATCCTGGGTGGCTAACCCTCCGGGGTTAAAAATCCGAACGAAATCTTATCTTATCTTATCTCTTAGGATACTGCTAGTTACTGAACTCAGGTGGAGTAGGATACTGCTAGTTACTGAACTCAGGTGGAGTAGGATACTGCTAGTTACTGAACTCAGGTGAAGGTGTAGGATACTGCTAGTTACTGAACTCAGGTGAAGGCGTAGGATACTGCTAGTTACTGAACTCAGGTGGAGATAGGATACTGCTAGTTACTGAACTCAGGTGGAGTAGGATACTGCTAGTTACTGAACTCAGGTGGAGTAGGATACTGCTAGTTACTGAACTCAGGTGAAGGTGTAGGATACTGCTAGTTACTGAACTCAGGTGGAGTAGGATACTGCTAGTTACTGAACTCAGGTGTAGGATACTGCTAGTTACTGAACTCAGGTGGAGTAGGATACTGCTAGTTACTGAACTTAGGTGGAGTAGGATACTGCTTGTTACAGAACTCAGGTGAAGGAGCAAGATACTGCTCATTACTGAACTCAGGTGAAGGAGTAGGATACTGCTTGTTACTGAACTCTGGTGAAGGATACTGCTTATTATTGAACTCAGGTGAAGTGGGATACTGCTCATTACTGAATGCAGGTGGAGTAGGATACTGCTAATTACTGAACTCAGGTGAAGGTGTGTAGGTATACTGGCCTGCTGGAACCTAGGCAAGAGGAGGTCCACCTGACCTAATTGGAATATTTTTGTTCTTTGTTTATATTTGCAAAGGGAATTCCTGTTCTCTTTCCTGTCATCATCCAGCTTTGAACAACATTTCTTCTTCCTCGTACATTGGGAAACAAGGCTCAGTACACTGTTAAAACCCCCCAGCAAGAACAAATAGATGATGTATAACTGTCAGCCACTTTTTGATCGTTTGACACACGTGATCGTTAAGACTGGTGCCATTAATGAATTTTCGAAGAAGACAACACCATTGGAAAAAATAATCTTTTGTTTGGAAGCTGAAGTATTATACGATTCAGATGTTAAAATTCAATTTAAGGTAAGTCAAGGATCCCTCTGGAAATAAATCACTGACTTTGTTTTTGGGTTATCCTAGGTAATTTACACTATGTACCTAAATAAACTTAGTCATCACTTGTATAATAATAATCTTTATTTTTATGAGTACGCCTTCAAGGACCATAACATTATATCAATCACATCTGCTAGAAAAATGACAAGATGGATAATGAGAACCTTAAAAACCAGGGATGCCAAGCCCATGACACTCTTCAGGTCACTTGTTCTGTCTAGGCTGGAATATTGCTGCATACTAACAGCACCTTTCAAGGCAGGTGAAATTTCTAACCTAGAAAATGTACAGAGAACCTTCATGGCATGCATAACTGCGATAAAATGCCTCAATTACTGGGAACACTTGAAGTTTCCTCAACCTGTACACCCTAGAATGAAGGTGGGAGAGAGACATGATTATATACACTTGGAAAATCCTGGAGGGATTATTACCAAACTTGCACACGAAAATCACTCCCTATGAAAGCAAAAGACTCGGCAGACGATGCAACATCCCCCCAATGAAAAGCAGGGGTGCCACTAGCACAATAAGAGACAACACAGTAAGTGTCAGGGGCCCAAGACTGTTCAACTGCCTCCCAGCATACATAAGGGGGATTACCAATAGACCCCTGGCTGTCTTCAAGCAGGTACTGGACAGGCACCTAAAGTCAGTACTTGACCAGCCGGGCTGTGGTTCGTACATTGGACTGCGTGTGGCTAGCAGTAACAGCCTGGTTGATCAGGCTCTGGTCCACCATGAGGCCTGGTCGCAGACAGGGCCATGGGGACATTGACCCCTGGAACACACTCCAGGTATACAGTTAATACAGACCAAGCTGACATCACTGACATACTATATAGAAAGTCCCTAGTTATGTAGAGCATTTCAGGCAATGGGTTAATCTTGTCCCCTAGAATGCAACCCCAAGGACTCCAATGGAAATAAGTCACTTTTTTTTTGGGGGGGGAGGGTTATTCTAGGTAATTTACATGCATTACTATGTATGATAATTGGAACTTGAATGGTAAGATAAGATAAAACTTTGTTCAGATTTTTACTCAGTGCATCATAAGGGACTCTTATTTCCATTGAGTTTTTTAATCGTGTCCCTTAGGATGTGACCCACAACAGTTGACTAACATCTAGGTACCTATTTACTGTTGGGTGAACAGAGGCAGCAAGTGTAAGGAAACATGCCCAACATTTCACCCATGCTGTAGATTGATCCTGGACCCTTGGTGTGTGAGCCCACCAAGCAGTGAGCACCCAGACTTTCATGTTACTACTGCTTTGATCTGACTAAATGTAAATTTTGTCACTTTAACTGGTTTAACCCTGTTTTATTATTTACTTGAATGTGAAGAAACGAGGAATTTAAAGATAACTCTTAAGTATTTTATGTATTATAATGTACCAGTACAGTACACTAAAATTTTTTAGCCAAATATCCAATTTTGCCAACTATGAATGACTCTGCCTTTGTAACCTGTTTAACCAACAATACAGTATACATATGTACTTCATTGTAATGTTATTTCCTTGCTAAGTTAATGTTAACTTTAGGGGCTAGAGTTTTTATTATATAAATTGTCCAGCATTAAATAGATTATGCATTAGAGATCATTATACTTTGTGCCTATGGGGCTGTATAGCCCTTGTGGCTTAGTGCTTCTTTTTGATTATAATAATAATGTGCCTATGGGGAGAAAGCATTTTTCTTAGTACAGTAACCCAAAAATAAATATATTCTAACCAAACCTAGACCATTATTATACTAATCAAATCTGAATGTAAGTTATAGTGGACCCCCGGTTAACGATATTTTTTCACTCCAGAAGTATGTTCAGGTGCCAGTGCTGACCGAATTTGTTCCCATAAGAAATATTGTGAAGTTTACCTGGAGTTTACCTGGAGAGAGTTTCGGGGGTCAACGCCCCCGCGGCCCGGTCTGTGACCAGGCCTCCTGGTGGATCAGCGCCTGATCAACCAGGCTGTTGCTGCTGGCTGCACGCAAACCAACGTACGAGCCACAGCCCGGCTGATCAGGAACTGACTTTAGTTGCTTGTCCAGTGCCAGCTTGAAGACTGCCAGGGGTCTGTTGGTAATCCCCCTTATGTGTGCTGGGAGGCAGTTGAACAGTCTCGGGCCCCTGACACTTATTGTATGGTCTCTTAACGTGCTAGTGACACCCCTGCTTTTCATTGGGGGGATGGTGCATCGTCTGCCAAGTCTTTTGCTTTCGTAGTGAGTGATTTTCGTGTGCAAGTTTGGTACTAGTCCCTCTAGGATTTTCCAGGTGTATATAATCATGTATCTCTCCCTCCTGCGTTCCAGGGAATACAGGTTTAGAAACCTCAAGCGCTCCCAGTAATTGAGGTGTTTTATCTCCGTTATGCGCGCCGTGAAAGTTCTCTGTACATTTTCTAGGTCGGCAATTTCACCTGCCTTGAAAGGTGCTGTTAGAGTGCAGCAATATTCCAGCCTAGATAGAACAAGTGACCTGAAGAGTGTCATCATGGGCTTGGCCTCCCTAGTTTTGAAGGTTCTCATTATCCATCCTGTCATTTTTCTAGCAGATGCGATTGATACAATGTTATGGTCCTTGAAGGTGAGATCCTCCGACATAATCACTCCTAGGTCTTTGACGTTGGTGTTTCGCTCTATTTTGTGGCCAGAATTTGTTTTGTACTCTGATGAAGATTTAATTTCCTCATGTTTACCATATCTGAGTAATTGAAATTTCTCATCGTTGAACTTCATATTGTTTTCTGCAGCCCACTGAAAGATTTGGTTGATGTCCGCCTGGAGCCTTTCAGTGTCTGCAATGGAAGACACTGTCATGCAGATTCGGGTGTCATCTGCAAAGGAAGACACGGTGCTGTGGCTGACATCCTTGTCTATGTCGGATATGAGGATGAGGAACAAGATGGGAGCTAGTACTGTGCCTTGTGGACAGAGCTTTTCACCGTAGCTGCCTCGGACTTTACTCTGTTGACGACTACTCTCTGTGTTCTGTTAGTGAGGAAATTATAGATCCATCGACCGACTTTTCCTGTTATTCCTTTAGCGCGCATTTTGTGCGCTATTACGCCATGGTCACACTTGTCGAAGGCTTTTGCAAAGTCTGTATATATTACATCTGCATTCTTTTTGTCTCTAGTGCATTTAGGACCTTGTCGTAGTGATCCAGTAGTTGAGACAGACAGGAGCGACCTGTTCTAAACCCATGTTGCCCTGGGTTGTGTAACTGATGGGTTTCTAGATGGGTGGTGATCTTGGCTTCTTAGGACCCTTTCAAAGATTTTTATGATATGGGATGTTAGTGCTATTGGTCTGTAGTTCTTTGCTGTTGCTTTACTGCCCCCTTTGTGGAGTGGGGCTATGTCTGTTGTTTTTAGTAACTGAGGACGACCCCCGTGTCCATGCTCCCTCTCCATAGGATGGAAAAGGCTCGTGATAGGGGCTTCTTGCAGTTCTTGATGAACACAGAGTTCCATGAGTCTGGCCCTGGGGCAGAGTGCATGGGCATGTCATTTATCGCCTGTTCGAAGTCATTTGGCGTCAGGATAACATCGGATAGGCTTGTGTTAGTCAAATTTTGTGGCTCTCTCATAAAAAATTCATTTTGGTCTTCGACTCTCAGTCTGGTTAGCGGCTTGCTAAAAACTGAGTCATATTGGGACTTGAGTAGCTCACTCATTTCCTTGCTGTCATCTGTGTAGGACCCATCTTGTTTAAGTAGGGGCCCAATACTGGACGTTGTTCTCGATTTTGATTTGGCATAGGAGAAGAAATACTTTGGGTTTCTTTCGATTTCATTTATGGCTTTTAGTTCTTCCCCGCGATTCCTGACTCCTAAAGGATTCTTTTAGCTTAAGTTCGATGCTTGCTATTTCTCTGACCAGTGTCTCCCTGCGCATTTCAGATATATTGACCTCTTTTAGCCGCTCTGTTATTCTTTTCCGTCGCCTGTAAAGGGAGCGCCTGTCTCTTTCTATTTTACATCTACTCCTCCTTTTTCTTAGAGGAATAAGCCTTGTGCATACATCGAGTGCCACCGAGTTAATCTGTTCTAGGCATAAGTTTGGGTCTGTGTTGCTTAGTATATCTTCCCAGCTTATATCGGTTAGGACTTGGTTTACTTGGTCCCACTTTATGTTTTTGTTATTGAAGTTGAATTTGGTGAATGCTCCCTCGTGACTAGTCTCATTTTGTCGGTCTGGGGCTCCATGCATACATGTCTGAACCTCAATTATGTTGTGATCTGAGTATATTGTTTTTGATATGGTGACATTTCTTATCAGATCATCATTGTTAGTGAAGATGAGGTCTAGTGTATTCTCCAGTCTTGTAGGCTCTATTATTTGCTGGTTTAAATTGAATTTTGTGCAGAGATTTAAAAGCTCGTGTGAGTGTGAGTTTTCATCAGAGCTGCCTCCTGGTGTTATTACTGCAACAATATTATTTGCTATATTCCTCCATTTTAGGTGCCTTAAGTTGAAATCCCCCAGGAGCAAGATGTTGGGTGCAGGAGCTGGAAGATTTTCCAGACAGTGGTCAATTTTTAACAGCTGTTCCTGGAATTGCTGGGATGTTGCATCCGGAGGCTTGTAGACTACCACAATGACTAGGTTTTGGTTCTCGACCTTTACTGCTAAAACTTCCACTACGTCATTTGAGGCATTAAGCAGTTCTGTGCAAACAAGTGACTCTGCAATGTACAGGCCAACCCCCCCCTTTTGCCTGTTCACTCTGTCACATCTGTATAGGTTGTAACCTGGGATCCATACTTCGTTGTCCAAGTGATCCTTTATGTGGGTCTCAGTGAAAGCCGCGAACATTGCCTTTGCCTCTGCAAGCAGTCCACGGATGAAAGGTATTTTGTTGTTTGTAGCTGGCTTTAGACCCTGTATATTTGCAAAGAAGAATGTTATCGGACTGGTGGTATTGTTGGTACTGGGGGGGGGGTAGATTAGTCCATTTCAGACCCCCAAACATACACGTATAAACGCACTTACATAAATACACTTACATAATTGGTCGCATTCGGAGGTAATCGTTATGCGGGGGTCCACTGTATTTTTATTTGCTTACCAATGGATGGGTCTTCCCAGTATGCACATAATATAATTGTCTCCATTGTACAGTCCACTTGATATTTGAGAATTTACTTAATAGGGCAGATAGAGGAGAGATTGTTTGGCTGTGATTGTAACTCGTATACATACTTTCGTTACTTTCAGGACTGAAATTCAGGATCTTCTTAATGCCCTATATGAAAAGTGTGATGACCATGGAAAATCAGAGAAATTAGCCCTGCAAGCAAAAACAATGGGATCAAAGGTTTGGTTTCTAGTTCAATTACAGTTTCACTTTTGAAACACACATTATGCTAATTTATATTTTTGTAAATACTGAAAGTAAATTAATAAGATACTGTATTATGTATGCAGTGTATACTGATTTTTGTGACTAATTTTAGTTATTAAGGGCTTAAATTGCTGTATAGCCCTTGTGGCTTAGCGCTTCTTTTTGATTATAATAATAATAAAAGGGCTTAAATTCAAAAATGTTTAAAGGAAGATAAAATTAATTCACAAATTTGTAAAATAGCACTGTATATAGCTAGAGGTAAATGACCATTTTTGGAAAGGTTAATTAGATAAATTTAGTGGTCTTTGCAGTGTGTTCATGACCAAAAGGTCTCAGCTTTGAATACTGGTTAGGGGGAGTTATACAGTACTCTATAGGCAAGCTGCTTTAAAACATGCTACCTCTGTTTACCTATTAATAATTGATGGTTGTCTTAGATTAGCAGAGTATTCTGTAATATATATCTGCATTGTGTTAGCTTACATTGATTTACAGAGTTCATAAATGGACTCTCATAATAAGCAACTATTATACAGATTATTTGGCTAATTAATGTGGTAATGCAGGGTGACACATCCTTAACCCCTTTGAGGGTCGACAGGCCCTCTCAGAAACTCGTTCTCAGGGTCGGCCAAATTTAAAAAAAAAAAATTATTTTTTCTTATGAAAAGATAGAGAATCTTTTCCCGATCATAATGACACCAAAATTATGAGATTTGATGGAAAGCTTACGGAATTATGCTCTTGCGAAGTTAGCGGTCTCGGCGATGTTTACGCATAGGCGATTTTGCCCAATTTGAGCCCCATTTTCGGCCAATTCCTCTGTACTAGTCGACAAACAACATTAATATTTCGCTAGAACTACATTTTTTCTATTGAATGAGTGCAAGAAACCACCCATTTACCATTTTCAACTATCCAATACAGTGGTCAGAATTTAGCAATTTTGCCAATTTCACACAAATTTCAAAAAATGCCAATTTCCGAATAGTGTCCAGAACAAACAAGAAATACATTCCTGGCACTAAAATGACATTTCTTCTGCTCATTAGTCACGTCTCAAGGCCCCTCTTACATTCTTTTGCTTTCCACTTTGAATTTTTATTCTCACGAAAAATAGAAGATTTACTGTTATGCAGACTACTGCATTAGTGTAAAAAATGGATATAAATCATATTGGCGCAATTGCAAAAGAATGTTAGACTCACCAGTTGACGTGTATTGGACGCTTGGCATGATTTGTTTACTTTTGAACTTTGGTAAAAATCGAACATTTCTGCTACTTTGAGCTCAATTTCAAGGTACTTTTCATTGTAAAACCAGTAAAAATCATCTCAATTTCTGTGATATGCATTCCATTCTATAAAATGAGACCAAGAAAACTAGAATACAACAATAAATACCATACGAAAATACAGTGCAAAGACGCTGTTTTATGCCAAAAAAAACGTGAAAGTTTTTTTTTTCTCATTATGCACTGTGTGCTGCAGGATTTTTTTTATACTGTGCACACTGACCACATAGACCCATTCTTTCATATGGAGGCCTACCAGCCTCTTCCCGCGAGATTTGACGGCGCTAGAATTTATGCGTACTAGTACGTCAAAAACCCCTACGCGTAAGACGTACTAGTACGACCAAAACCCTCAAAGGGTTAATCATAACTGGAGACAGAATTTTTGTTCTACAGTCTTCTCCCAGTGGGCATGCCTATGACATACCTCGAACTGGTAAAGACTATGCAATACAGTGGACCCCCGCATAACAATTACCTCCGAATGCGACCAATTATGTAAGTGTATTTATGTAAGTGCGTTTGTACGTGTATGTTTGGGGGTCTGAAATGGACTAATCTACTTCACAATATTCCTTATGGGAATAAATTCGGTCAGTACTGGCACCTGAACATACTTATGGAGTGAAAAAATATCGTTAACCGGGGTCCACTGTATACCCTCGCACATCCTTACCCACCCATACAGGTTTAGTGCATAAAATTAATATATTAATGTACTATTCTCCATGTGGAAGTGGAACAGAATTCTTCCTCCGTAAGCCATGCATGTTGTAAGAGGCGACTAAAATGCCAGGAGCAAGGGGCTAGTAACCACTTCTCCTGTATACATTACTAAATTTAAAAGGAGAAGCTTTTGTTTTTCTTTTTTGGCAATCCTGCTTTGGTGGGATATGGCTGATCTATTGAAAGAAGGAAGAAGAATGCACTATATATGTTCTGTACTGTGTTATGAAGGTCCTATTCTTAGGATCAGCATTTTGATATTGTTTGATACAAGTATTTCTTTTTAGGCATATCTTAAAAAGAGGGATACAGAGGCACTAAACAACTTTACTGAATGTCTTCGACTGGCACCGGTAGATTCATCTCTTCTGCCTTTGGCTTATGCAAATCGCTCTGCTGTACTTTTCCAGATGGGGAGATATAAGGTATGTTATGCTGCAGCAAAAAAAACTGCACCCCCAAGTTGTTTAAATTAACTCTTTCATAGTACAGATATTAGGATTTAAACTGTTGCTTGTCTTCTGATATTAAATATAGAAAAATAAAAATCAGTGCTGTAGTACAGGTAGCTCTTTCTAATAGAGAGAGAGAGGTTTCATCAAAATTGTTGTGAGGTGAATTGTGCATAGTACGAGAGAAACTTTGAAGAATATACCAATATATTTATCCAACTACCACCAAATTGTTAAATTGTTAATAGCAGCACCAGTCTTGAATTAGCAGCATGTGTACAAAAGAACAACATTGTATAATAAATAGTGGAAATAAGATGATTATTAATTAGAGGAAGGATCCCAGTAATGGTTGGCTGCTGGCATGTTTTAAGGCAATAGGTAGTGGTCTTTTCATTCCTATAATTCTTTCTTACAGGTTACTGCTTTCCATTGAATATAATATCTGTAATCCTTATTAATGTCATGATAATGATTTCACAGAGAATTTCATGTTAATGTTAGTTGAGTAACATTTAACAAAATAGGGCCAAGTTAACATTAGAAGTGGCTCTCATGGCTCTAAATAAAGAAAACTTGCCGTACAATTTTTTTTAAAATGTGCTCACTAGATTTCCTGAATCACATACACCTTGTTTTATCAATTTCAGTATTAAAAAGAATAAAAAATAAAGAATATTGATTTTATTTCTTTGTAAACGTTATAATGTGTAATTACAATTTGGGTTTAAGTACAAAGAAAGCCGCTATCAAGCTGAGGCATTTCGGGCAGACTAATCCTAGTACGTGTACATAATAACTACATAAATCTAGACAAGATAAGAGTGGTTAACTTCTTAATAAATCTCTATTGAATCTTAATACTAATGCAAGGTAAACAAGGTGGAGGTTTATAAGAATAATAATCTTGAAGTTGCACATAATAAGAACAGTATTACAGTTAATCATTCAAACAATAATATTTCATGGACTGGCACATGTTTAATAGACTAAAGGTCATATATTATAATAATTGGGAGAGTTGCTTCAAAGTGATTAGAAGTTGTTTTGGTTGGTTTGGTTAGTAGTGAGAGATGAGATGTTTTTAAGCATAGTTCTAAATTTATATGTAGTCAGGGAATCCTTTACTGGTTCAGGTAGTGAATTCCAGATCTTCGGGCCCTTTATGCACATTGAATTTTTGCATGGTGTGAGAATAACACGAGGAATGTTGAAGAGTGCCTTGTGTTGTGATTGTGTGTTCTGTTGTAGCTATCAAGAAGTTTAAATGGAGGGTTTGTATTGGAGTTTAATGTTTGGTATATGTAGTAGGCACAATAATGAGTGTATGTTTCATATATTTAGTAGGTTCAGGCTATTGAAAAGTGGTGGGGTGTATTGTCTGGCACAGGAGCTGGTAATCATCTGCACATAAGCTATTTGTTGAGTAATTAAAGGTTTAAGGTGGTTAGCTGTGGTTTATCCCCAGCCACGAATACCATAGGTGAGGTAGGGATGTACTACATCAAGGAGTGGTATAGGGTAAGGAGTGTCGTTTGGGGTACGCAGTATCATATCTTGGAAAGGATGCCTACTGATTTGGAAATTTTCTTTGATATATGCTGGATGTGGGAATGAAATTTAAGATTACAGTCAAGAAGGCCTAGAAATTTACCCTCAGTGTCTTTTGTATTAACTTGGATATTTAAGGTTCTGTTTCCAAACAGCATGAAGTATGTTTTGTGTATGTTGAGAGTGAGTTTGTTGGTCATCCCAGTACAACCTCTCCTCACTTAATGATGGAGTTCCGTTCCTAAGGCCACATCAGTAAATGAATTCGTCTCTAAGTGGGGAGCATACTATAATGGTAGTGGGTTTGTGTCAACCATCTTTGATATTGTTTTAATGTCACCTTTGCACCATTTATAACAGTTCTGATTTGTTTTTAAATGTTTATACAGTAGTGTACTGTGTATTCTTATAAACAGAATAGAGGAAATCAACTCTAAATATACATTATTTAGGTATGCATACTGGTTAGAGAGCCCGTCATGAGTCAGAGTCGTCGGTAAATGAGTACATTGCTAAGTGAGGAGAGGCTGTATATATTTTTAGCATCTCGTTGTTTACAATGTCTCTGAGTATAGCTGGGTTTGAGTGGGACTAGACATAAGTATTGTCATCTGCAAATAGAACTGGTTTAAGGACACATGACCATAACACAAGACACAGATCTCTTTTTGATGTACCCCGTGTCCATATCACACTAAAAACTCTATACACATAAAGGGCCCCAAAATATGGAATTCATTGCCAGAAGATACTAAAGTAACCCAGTCTGAAAATCAATTTAAGACTCTTCTCAAAAGCCACTTAATCACCCTAGACTAAATGCTAAATACTCAGTACTCACATACTCAATATGTATTCCCATATCATAATTTCAACAATTACTTTTGAACCTTTTATCCATTGTCAACAGGAATATAATTGAATCATTGTTTTCACAAAAAGCATTTTTGAATATATGAATATATCTCGTCTTATATAAATTAGATTCACTTATAATTAATAATCTACTGTACAATTATGATATAATTAACCCTTTCAGGGTTTCGGACGTATTAGTACGGCTTATGCACCAGGGTTTTTGACGTACTAGTACACCTAAATTCTAGTGGCCTCAAATCTAGTAAGAGAAAGCTGGTAGGCCTACATATGAAAGAATGGGTCTGTGGTCAGTGTGTGCAGTATAAAAAAAAATCCTGCAGCACACAGTGCGTAATGAGAAAAAAAACTTTGACCATGTTTTTGGATTAAAACAGCGACTTTGCACTGTATTTTCGTATGGTATTTATTGTATTCTAATTTTCCTGGTCTCATTTTATCGAATGGAAGACATATTACAGAAATTGAGATGATTTTGACTGGTTTTACAATGAAAAGTACCTTGAAATTGAGCTCAAAGTAGCAGAAATGTTCGATTTTTACCAAAGTTCAAAAGTAAACAAATCATGCCAAGCGTCCAATACACGTCAACTGGTGAGTCTAATATTCTTTCACAAGTGCGCTGATATTATTTATACCATTTCTACACTAATGCAGTAGTCTGCATAACAGTAAATCTTCTATTTTTTTGTAAAAATAAAAATTCAAGTTGGAAAGCCAAAGAAATATAAGAGGGACCTGGGATGGACTAATGACAGAGAACTTGTTATTTTAGTGCCAGAATGTCTTCTGTTTATAGCTGACCCTATTCCGAAATTGGCATCTTTTGAATATTTTGTGAAATTGGCAAAATTGGAGTTTCTAGCGCAATAGTTATGATTTTTGTCGACTAGTACACTGAATTTGGCTGAAAATAGAACTCAAAGTGGGCAAATTGCCGATGCATATAACATCGTCGAGACGCTAACTTCGGAGAGCTAATTCCGTTAATTTTCATCAAATTTCTTTTTTGGTTGTCATATGGATCCAGTGGAAAGATTCTCATCTTTTCATAAGAAAAAATAATTTTTTTGAAAATTTGGCGACCTAGAACAAGTCTGAGAGGCCTGGCGTCCCTGGAAAGGTTAATATCTGCAAATGTGGGCAACATGATATAATTGCCTTAGTGTAACATAAGAACATAAGAATGTAGGAACACTGCCAGAAGCCTACTGGCCCTACGAGGGGTCCTTATCAAAACGACATCTACCTTAAAGCTAACAAAAATAACTCCTGTACCCCTAACACCAATCTAAACCTGCCCCTCCCAACTCATATATAAGAACATAAGAGAGCCAATAATGTTAAGTCGGCCCATAATAGAGGCTCTTTGCATTGCAACCCATTATTGTAAACACACAATCTCAATGTACTATTTGCAAAGACATTAAATAAATACATAAATAAAATTAATTAATTAATTAATTAGTTTAAATAAATAAATAAATAAATAAAGGAGTTTAGATGCATTGGGGAGATCATTGATGTAGATGAGAAAGAGGAGTGGGCCTAGGACACTACCCTGGGGCACTCCGAGAGCTACAGGCTGGATAGTGGAGTTGACTCTATTTGCGTATACATGTACATACTGATGTCTATTGTTGAGAAACAATTTTAGGTAATTGGGGGAATGTCCTCTGATGCTGTAATGACTTAATTTTAGGTGCAGGAGATTGTGGTCCACTGTATCAAATGTTTACCATAGGTCAATGAAGAACCCCAGTAGATATTCGTTTTTATCGAGGGCTATATATACAAGCATTTGTATAATAGCATCATTTATACTTTTTTTGGTCTAAACCCAAACTGGCAGGGGTTAAGTATGTTGTTGGATATAAGGTAGGAGTAAAGTCATTTGTGTATTATATTTTTGAATATTTTAGGAAGTAAGGGCATGTTTGATATAGGTCTGTAACTGTTCACATAAGTTGGATCACCTTCTTTGAGGATCGGGGTAACCCTTGCTGTCTTAAGTATGGATGGGAAGGTTGAAGAGTCTTAACAGATTTGTTAAAGAGTGTTGCAGTAATGGGTGACAGCACATGAGCTGCTATTTTATATATGAATGGTGGCAAGTTATTTGATCTCCTGCTCTGTTTTTTAATGATGAATGAGACTTCAGTAGAATTAGTTGGAGTTAGAGTATTTGGGAAGTTACCAGTGAGGTGGTCTTTCAGCTAGGAATTTTGCTTGCTAGTTTTGATCCTACAGTAGAGAGTAAGACATTAAGTTTGTTGGCTGTGTCTATAGGCTGTATGTGAGGTTCATCTGGTTTAGTTAAGTTTATCTTTCTGTTTCTAGACAGTTTTCTAGAGCCCAAAATTTTGGAGAGGGTTTGCCAGGTCCTTTTCATATCACCTTTTATTTCAATAAATCTATTTTCATAGTACATTTGCTTTGATTTTCATATATTTTAATGCTATTGAATGTTGTTTAATGTGTGTAATTTTAAACCTGGTACTCATAGTAAAGAAACAATACTATTCATTGAATGTTTTTAAAAATGTACTCCATAGATTTACAAGACTCCATGAGCTTTTTTGGCAATTTCTCATAATATTCTAATAAGCAATATTAATAGAGGAAGAGAGAGGGAGAGGCAGGAACAATATTGGAAGGAGGGAGAGAAAGCTGAAGGAGAAACAGGTGGAAGAGGAGAAGCAGCACAGTACCTAAGAGGACACAGCCTCAAATTATTTACTGCATTAAATCTTGTCAGTAAAATTTTTTTTTATCAAACAAGAGAAAACAGAAATAAAGTAAAGTTCAGTGTTAATATAATTTGTTTAACACACTGAGCTTTGCTCATCACCTGCAGGAAGCTCTTCAGGACATGGATCGAGCAGAACAAAGTGGATACCCTGCAGCTCTGCAACATAAGTTGTTGACTCGCCGCTGTCATTGCTATTTAATTCTAGGAGAACAAGATCAAGCTAAAGCAAGTTTAGAAATTTGTAAGAAACATTCTGAGGCTGTTTCTCCAGACTCCAAAGGTAATTAATATGTACATATATGCTGTATACATACTGTATTTTGCAGCTTATAAGACACGACTCATAAGACTTGTTTTAGTGTAGTTTCAGTGGCTCAGCATCGAACGTAACTGGGAGAGCTACAGCCCACCCCACACCCCAAACTTATAAATCCTGTCACTGACCTTCGGTTTATAGGATGCAGAGTGGTTTTTGGAGACATTTTATGGAATAAAAAATGCATCTAATACGCCACGAAATAAGATTTTTTTTTTTTCCCCCTCTAACGAATCGGCCATATCCCACCGAGGTAGGGTGACCTAAAAAAAAAAAAAAGATTTTCTTTTTAAATTTAGTAATTTATATAGGAGAAGGGGTTACTAGCCCCACATTATACATATGCGTGTAACAAAAAAATATTTTAAAGTTTTTAATTTTTTAATTATCTAATAATTATTTTGGGGGAAAGCAGGTTTATGATATGGAAATTTTATGATCAGTTCTTTTAAAAAGCAGTGCAAAAGCTTAATATGAGCAATTTAATATTTTCATGGAGAAATATCACTTGTTTGAAAGTGACTTTTTTAGAAATAAATGCATGGCATTGTTGAAGCAGGTCTTAATACCCAGGCAGACTGGAATAGATTAAGACGTGTCATTAAATTGGGGCAGGTTGTTGTTCAGATTTATTCTCTAATGTACATATTTATTGATGTTAAACAACTTTGTATTTAACAAAATCTTGTTTAGCACAAATCTTGTATAAGGAAAATTACCAACAGCTCTCTAATTATCTTACGGAGAACTTTATGTATTCTTGCAAACTCTTCCTAAGCATCCAGGCTGTGGTGTTTACAAAAAAACTTGCTCCACAAATAGCCTGACCAAACAGATAAACATGATGCCTGGTCAGAGACCAGTGGGGATCTATAGTAGTCTGTTATCAATCATATAGTATGTATGATTAGATCTATGGGAAGATCTTTCCTCAGTTTACTTATAGTAATAATAATAATAACAGGACATATTGATATTTCAGAAAAATATGCAAAGACAGTAGCTGACCTAGAAAAAATACTGGCAAATGCTGCTGTCAGTCAGATGATGAATACTAGTCAAGAAGTATTTTGTCATCCATCATTGTTTAAGGGAGAAAACACAGTTGTCAGGTACATGACAAGTGCATTTGAAATGAGGTAAGATATATAATCTTCTTTCAACAAACTGGCCAAATCCCACTGAAGCAGGGTAGCCCAAAAAGAAAAACAAAAGGTTCTTTTTTTAACTTCAGTAATGTATACAGGAGAAGGGGTTACTAGCCTCTTGCTCCCGGCATTTTAGTCACCTCTTACGACATGCATAGCGTTTGGGGGAAGAATTCTGCTCAATTCCCCTGGGAAAAAAGGAAATAAACAAGAACAAGAAAGTAAGAAAAAGAAAAAAAACCAAAAGGGGTGGTTTATACATGCTTGTACATCTGTGTAGTGTGACGGAAGTGAAAGAGAAGTGCAAGACACCCCTGAAAGCTTGCATGTATCGAACAGAAAAGCAGCAATCCTACCATCATGAAAAACAATTGCATTTTTCGTTTTCACCTTTTGGGCAGGTATAGTACCCCCTGGGCTTTTGCGTTCCCAAACCACTCCCCAAAGAAGATAAAAATTTTTTTTTTTTTTTTCATTATCACAGGCCGTTTCCCACAGGCGGGTGGCCCGAAAAAGAAAAACTTTCCCTCATTCCTCCATCACTGTTTTTTCCAAAAGGGTGTTTACACACATTTTTTAAACTGCAACATTAACCCCCCCCTCCTTCAAGTGCAGGCACTGACTTCCCATCTCCAGGACTCAACCCCAGCCTGCCGGGTTTCCCTGAACCCCTTCATAACTGTTACTTTTGCTCACCTCCACCATGTCAAGCTTTAAAAAACCCTTTTTGTCCCCATTCACTCCTATCAAAACGCTCACGCTCCTGCGGGGAAGGTCCAAGCCCCTCGCACCAAAACCTCCTTCACCCCCCCCCCAACCTTTTCTGGGCCGACCCCCCCCCCGTTTCCTTCCACTACAGACTGATACACCTTAAGTCACCTGTTTGCTCCATTCCCCTTACTTCCAAACCCACCTCAACCCCCTTCCTCCCCTCACAACGTTTGGAAACCCCGCACCTCCCCTAATTTTCCAACTACGAATTCTCTGTTTATTTTACACCACCATTGCCCTCAACATAATCTCCACTGCCCCACCCCCCTGGGAAACATTCATCACCCATGCTTCACCCCCTTTAAAGAGCGTTGGAAAAACTATACTCTATACATTCCCTCTTTGCCCCCAAGGGACAAATTTCTTTGTCTCCACAACTCCAAGTGAACCACTCACCCTTTTGGGCCCCCCTCAATTCTATGTTTCCCCTCATCTTTCATAGCCCCCATCCGCTGACACGTCCACTCCCAAATATCTAAATACATTCACCCCCTTCTCCCCCCTCCAACTATATCCAATCTTTCATCACCTAATCCTTTTTTATCCCAAAACCTTACTTTTTCCGTATTCATTTAAATTTTTTCCCTTTTGTACACCCTACCAAATTCCCACCAACTCTAACTTCTCTTCGAATCTCCAAAGCACAGTGTATCATAAAAGCAAATGTGACAACTCCCCCTTTGTGTGATTTTTATCTTTTAATCCAGCCCTTGCCAAGACCCCCGCATTTTCTTCTCTTTAAAACCCCCTCTAAAATATATTTAAAAAACCACGGGACACAACATCCTTGTCTAAGGCCTACTTTTATGGGAAATAATTTCCCCCTTCCACAAAATCTAACTTGAGCCTCACTACCTGTAAAAACTCTTTACTGCTTTTAGTAACCTACCTCCACACCAACACCTGCAACATCGCCACATTCCCCCTATCCAAACCCCGTCTACACCTTTTCCAAATCCATAAATGCCACAAAAACCTCTTTACCTTACTAAATATGTTTACTTATATGTTTTTTACTGTAAACACCCGGTCCACACACCCCCTACCCTTCTAAAGCCTCCTTGTTCATCTGCTATCCTATTCTCTGCTTCTCTTAATTCTTTCAATAATAACTTACCCTACACTTTACCCGGTAAACTCAACAGACTCTCCCCCTATAATTTTTGCACTCTTTTTTCCCCTTTGCCCTTTTTCAAAGGAAAATATGCATGCTTCTGCCAAACCCTGGTACCCTTACCCTCTTCCAACATTTATAAATAATTGCACCAAACCCCTCCAAAACTATATCCCCACCTGCTTTTTAAAAAATTTCTATCTTTTTCCCCTCAATCCCGGCTGCCTTTCCCCCCCTTTTTTTTTTACCCATCCTCACGAACTTTCCCCCCACTCACAAATGGGTCTTCCTCACTCCTAAAATGTTATTCCTCCCTTTCCCAAAACACAAATCACAGCTTCCCTATCTTCACAAAATTTAAAAATTCCCCAAAATATTCCCCCCATCTTCCCAATACCCCCCAACCCCCATTTTAATAACTCCCTCTCCCTTTTTTAATGACAAATCCATTTGTTCTCTAGGCTTCCTTAACTTGTTAATCTCACCCAAAACTTTTTCTTTTTTCAACAAAAAATTTTTGATAAAATCTCACCCACTCTTCATTTCTCCTTTTTACATTTCTTCACCACTCTCTTTAACCCCCCTCTTTTTTCTCCCTGTATTTTCCCTCCTTGCATCACTTTTACTTTGTAAAAAACCTTCTCATATGCTAACTTTTTCTCCCTTAACTACTCTCTGTACATCATCATTCCACCAAAACTCTCCTCTTCCCTCGCCGCACTCACTTCCTGTAACCACAAACTTTTGCTGAACACTCTAACACTACCGTTTTAAACCTACCCCATACATCTTCGACACCATTGCCTATGCTCTCATTTGCCATCTATCCTCCCAATAGCTGTTTATATCTTACCCTAACTGCCTCTTTTAGTTTATAAACCTTCACCTCTCTCTTTCCTGATGCTTCTAATCTCCTTTAATTCTCATTACTACCTTTTACCTCTCAGTGTAGCTCAACTATAAAGGTGATCTGATATATCTGTGGCCCCTCTATAAACATGTACATCCTGAAGTCTACTCAACAGTCTTTTAATCTACCAATACATAATCCAACAAATACTGTTCATTTTGCCAACAACATATCTTGTATACTTATTTATCCTCTTTTTCATAAATATGTTATTACCTAAAACTAAACCCCTATCTATACAAATTCAATCAAAAAGGCTCCATTATCATTTACACCTGGCACCCCAACTTAACCTACCACACCCACTCTAAAAGTTTCTCCTACTTTAGCGCATTCAGGTCCCCTACCACAATTAACTCCTCTCACTTGGTTCAAAGGCTCCTATACATTCACTTCACATCTCCAAAATCCTCTCTCACTTCCTCTACATTCCTCTCTTCTCCAGTGCTACACGCATGATTATGAACCACTTTTCGCATCCAACCTTTACTTTAATCCACATAATTCTTGGAGCTTACACATTCTATTCTCTTTTCTCCTTCCATAACTGATCTATCAACATTATTCTCTTTTCTCTCCTTCCCTTACTGATCCTCAGCATTACTGCTACCCCTCCTTTGCTCTAACTCTCCTCAGATACACCAGAATTTAATCCCATTTATTTCCCCCCACCGAAACTCCCTACCCCCTTCACTTTGTTTCGCTTAGTGGCCACGACATCCAACTCTTTCATTCATAACATCAGCAATTCATCTGTTTCTTGTCCACCGCACTACAACCAACGCACATTCAAGCATCCCAGTTTTATAAAGTTTCTTCTTCTCTTTTTTAGTAAATGTCTACAGGAGAAGGGGTTACTAGCCCATTGCTCCCGGCACTTTAGTCGCCTCGTACGACACGCATGGCTTACGGTGGAAAGATTCTTTTCCACTTCCCCATGGACAATAGAAGAAATAAAGAAGAACAAGAGCTATTTAGAAAAAGAAAAACCTAGATGTATTTATAATATATTAATCTGCATGTGCGTGTCTGTGAAGTGTGACCAAAGTGTAAGTAGGAGTAGCAAGATATCCCTGTTATCTAATTATTAAATTAAGATGCAGTTGGGTCATTTGAATTCCTCGTACAAATGCCATTGCGGAATCTTTGAGTAAAAATCCATGTGTAATGGAAAAAAAAATGATTCATGTTATGAATACAGTAAGTTAACCACCATTATGTGCTGGCCTGTTTGCTAATGGATGAAAGGTTGATGTGCATGGTTATACAGGAGCAACTCCTGTGTGTGATCTTTCTATTGTGGCAGCTGGAATTAAATTAAAAAGTTGGTGGAATGCAAGAACAGAATTGGCTCCTAAAAGGCATGCCAGAGGGTACTAAAATATTTTTCATATAAAACTTTATCAACATCATACTTTAAGTTTTACTCTTAACAATGGCTTTTGCAAGTCACTATTAGAATAACATGACACTTGCAAATGCCAATAGTTGAAAAAAGGCTTCCTGTTAGAGTAAATCAACACTGATAATTTGAAGCTAATCAGATGTGGTGTTTTTAGGCTAGAAATGGAAGCTTGTGGGAGAAAAAAAATCAGGCAACCATTTAAAGGTACCTCCTTTGGGGATACCTAATTAAGTTGTAATGTTTAGTTTAATATACAGTAATTAAGTGCTTTACTGTTTGTGGGAGTTTCACTGGTCATAATATCTCAATGCTTTACCTGATTATTACCTGGGGTAGTCTACCAGTGTACATCAATTTCATGTTTAATTCTTACCTGGGGTAGTCTACCAGTGTACATCAATTTCATGTTTAATTCTTCACCTAATATTTGGTCTTGAATTTATCTTGGCGACTTTTCTCTTGGAAACTCTGCTCACACTGATGTGTATCATGGTTCAGCCTTATGTAGTATGCTGTTACTTTTTGAGAGAATTTTTCTCTGCTGTTGCAGTCCACCCAACAATCAGTTAGGCATGGACAAATACTTGCTTACTCTCTTAGTTGACACACACACAACCACACCACACACACACACATCACACACACAACACACACACACACACACACACACACACACACACACAACACACACACACACACAACACACACACACACACACACAACACACACACACACACACACACACACACACACACAACACACACACACACACAACACAGCACAACACACACACACACACACACACACACACTCCACACACACACACTCACACTCACACACTCACCCTCACACCACACACTCATACACTCACAACACTCACACCACAACTCACCAACACTCACCCTCAACACTCATCCCACTCACACTCACACTCACACACTCACACTCACACTCACACTCACATAAACCTCTCATCTCTCCTCTCAATCCTTCTCTCTCTCTCTCTCTCTCTCTCTCTCTCTCTCTCCTCTCATCTTCTCTCTCGACTCTCTTCACTCTCTCTCTCTCGTGGAGAGTCACACGTTTGCGCTCGTGTTTTGGTGGTAATTCTACGCCATAAGGGAATAGAATGTGGGATATAGGCGGTGCACGCATATAGAGTCCATTATAATCACTAAGCCCCCAAAAAAGGAAATATAAGTGATCACAAGAAAAGAAAACAAAGGAAATAAGTGCTGAGTGTTTTAGTGGGGGCCGTTTGGAAGGGTGGAACGTTTGTGTCAGGCCTTAAATAGTGTTTTGCCAAAATAACGCAGGATGTGGAATTGAAGAATAAAGTGTGGCTCAAGACCAGGGAGATAAGAGATATGTATAGGATGTGTCAGTAAATAAGTGAGTGAGTGAAAAAATTAGAAGAGGTATAGACTGTAGTGCATCCAGGAAGTTAGTGGAAAAATTACCGAGAACTCAAACAACACAATCAACTCAGGGACAGGACAGACCCGCAACGTTTACTCCACTGCCAGCCGCAAGTAATATTCACCTAATATGAAGTTGCATGGGTCAATAGAACCTTCTCTAGCTGGAATTTGGGGGACACTCTCCCTCAGCTATCAGAATTAGAATAGCACATTTACTGGCTTTATAGAATTTTAGAGGTAGTGGCATATAGGCAAAGCCTAGTGGTAATTATTTTTTAACGTAATTTTAAACGCATAAGACAGTACAGTGGAACCAAGAGATCGGAACATATGCAATACATATTAGTACATAACGTGGGAAATAAGGACTGTTTACATAAACATATGCACCACACACTAGGTGGAGAAAAGGCCTGCTGTTAGGCCACTTGAATCAGCTGTAGCACACACACACACACACACACACACACACACACACAAATAACAACACACATACACACGCTTGCGCACTACACAATACACACACACACACACACACATATACACACATACACATGCGCTTTTTGCACACAGCTTCGACACACACACACACACACAGATACAGGATTTCACAACCTTCCTGTGAAGTGGACCCCATAACCCTTCCTTTGCCCCCCCCCAGATCTTCACTCCCTCTCCTCTCCTTCTCTTTTCTCTTTCATCTTTTCTCTCTCTTATCTCTTTCTCTCTCTTTTCTCTTCCTCTCTCTTTCTCTCTCTCTCTCTCCTTTCACTCCCTTATCTCTCATCCTCTCTCTCTCCAGTTTTTTCTCTCACCCCTTTCTCTCATCCTTTCTCTCTTCCCGTCTCTCTCCCTCCTCTCTTCCTCTCTCTCTTCCACTCTCTCTTCCTCTCTCTCTTCCTCCTCACTCTTCCTCTTCTCATCCTCTTCTCTCTTCCTATCTCTCTTCCCTCTTCTCTTCCTCTCTCTCTTCCTCTCTCTCTTCCTCTCTCTCTCTCTCTCTTCTCTCTCTCTCATTCCTCTCTCTCTCTCCTCTTCCCTTTTCAAACCCCCCTCTCTCGTACCTTTCCCTCTCTCTCACCTTTCTCCCCCCTTTTTTCCCTTCTTTCCCCTCCTTCTATTCTACCCTCCCCCTTCTCTCTCTTCTCCCTCTTCATTTCTCTCTCTTTCACTAAAAAAAAAAGAAAAAAAAGGTTGGGACCAGCAGTCAAAGGGATCAGATGACATTGAATTGGTAGGAGGAATCGTATGGAGGAGCAGTGGAAAAGGAAAAGCAAGAATGGGAGAGAAAATTAGGAGACTTCTGAAAAAATGGAGAAAGAGCTCTCGTGAAAATGGGAAAAGAGTTGGAGAAAGGAGACGAAGAATGGGAAGGCACAAGTAGAAACTGGCAGTAGCCGGGTAAAGGTCCTAGAATTTGAGGTAACCAGGCCGAAGCAAGTCTCAGGGGTAGTGACCAGAGAAGACACACCATACGAAGCTGAGAGGCTGAACAGGAAGGAAGGAGATATGAATTATGCTAAGGTCATATCAGCCTGCAAAGAAGGGCAGGGAGTGGAAGGGAAGAGCAGATGGGTGCAGATGGAGAGGGAGATAGGTCGAATGCTGTGGCACAACCATGCTACCAAGAGCCACTGGAAAAATCAAGGGAGAAAATGACCACATACAGACAGGAACCAGAGTCACAGAGGGAGAGGCAATGGGAGGAGGAAAGGGCAAAATCAGTGATTATCCATGGGCTTCGGGAGAGAGAGGAAAGGACACACACTGAAAGACGGCAGGAAGAAAGAAAGGAGATTGAGAAAATCATCACGGAAATAGGGGGAGAAGACATGGATGAGATTGTAAATTTTCAGTGAATAGGGGGGTACTTGAAGGGGAGAAACCGACCAATCAAGCTGATTCTCATGACAGAAACAGTGCGGAACAGGATCCTCCAAGAGAAACCACGGTTGAAAAGCTCGGAAGAGTACAAGAAGGTGTTCCTAGACAGAGACAGAACACAGAGAGAGAGAGCAGCTGAGGGAGAGGACAAAAAAGCGAAAGGAGCTAGGAAAGGAGACAAGGATGGAACCAGCAGAGGTCAGAGCAGAACAGAGCAGCAAGGGCAAGCACACACACAACTATCCTCAGAACCCCACAACCTATCACACCATCCCAACACACAATACAATCCATACCCACAGCTTCCACCCAACCCCCAACCATAGAATCCCACAGTATGCTACCAGGTCTCCCACCCCCACAGGCCCCCAAACCACAGTGTTGGAAAGGAAACTGAAGGTATAGTACACAAATGCTGATGGAATAACAAACAAGTGGGAGGAGTGGCACGAAAGAGTCAAAGAGGCATCACCAGACATCATAGCGATCACAGAAACCAAGCTTACAGGTATGATAACAGATGCCATCTTTCCAGCAGGATACCAGATCCTGAGAAAAGACAGAAGGAACAGGGGGGGTGGAGGAGTGGCATTGCTGATCAAACACCGATGGAATTTTGATGAGCTGGGGAGAGGAGACAGCGGAGAAAAAAGTGATTACATAGCGGGAATGCTTCACTCTGGAGGTCCCAAGGTGATAATTGCAGTGATGTATAACCCACCACAGAACAGCAGGAGGCCAAGGCAAGAGTATGACGAGAGCAATAGAGTGATGGTTGACACACTGGCTGCAGTGGCCAGAAGAGCTCATGCATGCAGGGCAAAGCTCCTGATCATGGGCGACTTTAACCACAAGGAGATCGAATGGGAGAACTTGGAGCCACATGGGAGCCAAGATACATGGAGGGCTAAGATGATGGAGGTGGTACTGGAAAACTTCATGTACCAACACGTAAGGGACACTACAAGAGAGAGAGAGGAGAGGATGAACCAGCAAGACTGGACTTAGTATTCACCTTGAGTAGTGCAGATATTGAGGACATCACATATGAAAGACCCCTTGGGGCCAGCGATCATGTGGTTTTTGAGCTTCGAATACACAGTAGAGCTACAAGTGGAGGAGGAAGCAGGAAGGCCAGGACAAATGAAACCAAACTACAGGAAAGGGGACTACACGGGAATGAGGAACTTCCTGAATGAGGTTCAGTGGGACAGAGAACTGGCAGGGAAGCCAGTTAATGAGATGATGGAATATGTAGCAACAATGTGCAAGGAGGCTGAGGAGAGGTTTGTACCCAAGGGTAACAGGAATAATGAAAAAGCCAGGATGAGCCCATGGTTCACCCAAAGATGCAAGGAGGCAAAAACCAAGTGTGCTAGGGAATGGAAGAAATATAGAAGGCAAAGGACCCAGGAGAATAAGGAGAGCAGTCGTAGAGCCAGAAACGAATATGCACAGATAAGATGGGAGGCCCAACGTCAATATGAAAACAACATAGCAGCAAAAGCCAAATCTGACCCGAAGCTGTTATACAGCCACATCAGGAAGAAAAAAACCGTCAAGGACCAGGTAATCAGGCTAAGGAAGGAAGGAGGAGAGACAACAAGAAATGACCGTGAAGTATGTGAGGAACTCGACAAGAGATTCAAAGAAGTGTTCACAGAGGAGACAGAAGGGGCTCCAGAAAGACGGAGAGGTGGGGTACACCACCATGTGCTGGACACAGTACACACAACCGAGGAAGAAGTGAAGAGGCTTCTGAGTGAGCTAGATACCTCAAAGGCAATGGGGCCAGATAACATCTCTCCATGGGTCCTGAGAGAGGGAGCAGAGGCACTATGTGTACCCCTAACAACAATATTCAATACATCTATCGAAACAGGGAGATTGCCTGAGGCATGGAAGACAGCAAATGTGGTCCCAATCTTTAAAAAGGGAGACAGACATGAAGCACTAAACTACAGACCAGTGTCACTGACATGTATAGCATGCAAAATCATGAAAAAGATTGTCAGGAGAAGAATGGTGGAACATCTAGAAAGGAATGATCTCATCACCAGTAGCCAACATGGTTTCAGAGACTGGAAATCCTGTGTCACAAACCTACTGGAGTTCTATGACATGGTGACAGCAGTAAGACAAGAGAGAGAGGGGTGGGTGGATTGCATTTTCTTGGACTGCAAGAAGGCGTTTGACACAGTACCACACAAGAGATTAGTGCAAAAACTGGAGGACCAAGCAGGGATAACAGGGAAGGCACTGCAATGGATCAGGGAATACTTGTCAGGAAGACAGCAGCGAGTAATGGTACATGGCGAGGTGTCAGAGTGGGCACCTGTGACCAGTGGGGTCCCACAGGGGTCAGTCCTAGGACCAGTGCTGTTTCTGGTATTTGTGAACGACATGACGGAAGGAATAAACTCCGAGGTGTCCCTGTTTGCAGATGACGTGAAGTTGATGAGAAGAGTTCATTCGATCGAAGACCAGGCAGAAATACAAAGGGATCTGGACAGGCTGCAGACCTGGCCCAGCAACTGGCTCCTGGAGTTCAATCCCACCAAGTGCAAAGTCATGAGGATTGGGGAAGGGCAAAGAAGACCGCAGACAGAGTACAGTCTAGGGGGCCAGAGACTACAAACATCACTCAAGGAAAAAGTCTTGGGTTGAGTATAACACCAGGCACATCTCCTGAAGCGCCCATCAACCAAATAACTGCTGCAGCATATGGGCGCTTGGCAAACCTCAGAACAGCATTCCGACATCTTAATAAGGAATCGTTCAGGACCCTGTACACCGTGTATGTTAGGCCCATATTGGAGTATGCGGCACCAGTTTGGAACCCACACCTAGCCAAGCATGTAAAGGAACTAGAGAAAGTGCAAAGGTTTGCAACAAGACTAGTCCCAGAGTTAAGAGGTATGTCCTATGAGGAGAGGTTAAGGGGAATCAACCTGACGACACTGGAGGACAGGAGAGATAGGGGGGACATGATATGACTTACAAATACTGAGAGAATTGACAAGGTGGACAAAGACAGGATGTTCCAGAGACTGGACACAGCAACACGGGGACACAGTTGGAAGCTGAAGACACAGATGAATCAAAGGGATGTTAGGAAGTATTTCTTCAGCCACAGAGTAGTCAGGAAGTGGAATAGTTTGGGAAGCGATGTAGTGGAGGCAGGATCCATACATAGCTTTAAGCAGAGGTACGATAAAGCTCATGGTTCAGGGACAGTGACCTAGTAGCGACCAGTGAAGAGGCGGGGCCAGGAGCTTGGACTCGACCCCTGCAACTTCAGCTAGGTGAGTACACGCGCGCACACACACACGTGCACACACACGCACACACGCGTGCACACATGCACACGCATGCACACATGCACACACGCGCGCACAGCACACGCAGCGACACAACAGTGCAACACACGCGCGCACATGCACACGCGCGCACATGCACACACGCGCGCACATGCACACACGCGCGCACATGCACACACGCGCGCACATGCACACACGCGCGCACATGCACACACGCGCGCACATGCACACAGCGCTGCCACATGCACACACGCGCGCACATGCACACACGCGCGCACATGCACACACCGCGACAGCACACACCGCACACATCACACACACACACACACACACACACACACACACACACACACACACACACACACACACACACACACGCGCGCGCGCGCACACTCCAAATTATCCGCATAATATTTGCACAACACATTGCCCTTTAGACAGGACATCTCCACTGCCTTGAACCGTCTCCTTGCTGCAGCATTTACAACCCAAGCTTCACACCCATATAAGAGTGTTGGTACCACTATGCTTTCATACATTCCCTTCTTTGCTTCCGTAGATAACGTTTTTTGCCCCCACAGATACCTCAACGCATTACTCGCCTTTTTTTCATCAATTCTATGGTTAACCTCATCCTTCATAAATCCATCCACTGACAAGTCAACTCCCAAATATCTGAAAACATTCACTTCTTCCATACTCCCTCTTTCCAGTGTGATATCCAATTTTTAAATTTTTCTTTATCTAAATCGCTTGATACCCTCATCACCTTACTCTTATCTATGTTCACTTTCAACTTTCTACCTTTTACTGTATTTGTGTATACCTGAATAAACTTCTTTAATACATGGGAAAATATGAGTTTCCTCTTTCACTGTGGTACATGTGATTATGAATGGGATGGCCCAGCAGCAGAGGTAGAAGGTTGATGATCATGTGGGTTTTCATCACTGTTTCTGGTATCCTGGGCATTGCTTTTGGTCACAAACTCCTCAAAACGATGAGAGTCATCTTCACTGACACTTCAATCTGTGTTAGAACTATCACTTGGGAAAGGAAGAGTCCCAATTCACCAGGTAGTGAGGTATTCCTTACCGCTAGGCTTGGTGACCAAGATGTACTGAATTAGCACTCCCACAGTGCACTGCGGCCTCCCTGATTTTTTTTTTTATACTGCACACTGACCACGCTGACCCATTCTCTCACATGTAGGTCTGCTGCTAGATTTTAAGCCGCTAGAATTTTGGTGCATTAATACGTCACTAACACTGACTCGTAAGCCATACCTGGTCATTGATTTGTCTAGGAATTTAAACTGATAGAAACTGATGGGAAACAATCAGGATGCAGTATTAGGGTTGCAAAGATCAGATACTATTGCCAGGATTCCCCAGGGATGTGTTTAAAAGACAGTATTCAAAATTGTTGCTAGTACAGGTCCCCCATCACAAATCCGGCATCATTGGGACCTGTAGTGTGCCGGATTACTGAGTTTGCCGAATTACAGAGTGGTTAGGTTAGAATACACATAATAAAATTAACCAACTTGACTTACAGTTCATTGAACATCGGCAAAAATCGAACACTTCCGCTACTTTGAGCTCAACTTCAAGGTACTTTTCGTCATGAAAGCAATCAAAACCATGTCTATTTCTGTAATATATCTTCCATTCTATCAAATGAGTCCAAAAAATGAGAATACAACCATAAAAAACATACGAAAATATACTGCAAAGAGGCGGCTAATGGCTGAGAAGTTAACTCCCTTATTTATCATCCGTCTTTTTTATTTTTGTTGTACGTTAAGAAGCATCTTTCCATCATACATTGCCCAAGTTTCAATGAGATAGCCCAACAAACAACCGAGAAAAAAAAATAGTATTTACCAAAAATCATATATGGCAAGCCCAAGCCAGGTACTGGAAATAAGTCACTTTGTCTGACTTTTCTGGGATATCCCAGGTTCTCTATACATACACTGCTATGTATGATAATCTATGTAATTGTATTTGTGTATACCTGAATAAACTTACTTCTAGTCTATCAACTGAGTACAAGAAACTGCCCATTCACTTATTTCAACTACCCAATAAAGTGGTCAGAAATTGGCAATTTGGCCGATTTAACACAAATTTCAACAGATGCCAATTTCAAAAGAGGTTCCAGAATAAACAATGCAGACATTCCTGGCACTAAAATAACATTTTCTCTGTTCTTTAGTCACGGCTACAGGCCCCTCTTATAATATTCTTGCTTTTCATTTCGAATTTTTATTCACATAAAAATAGAAGATTTACTGTCGTGCAGACTGCTGCATTATTGTAATAATTGTATAAATAATGTCAATCCATTCTTGAATCCATACTGTAATTTAGACTGGCAGGCGGACAGGTATTGGACAGTGACGTCATGTGTTTACTCTTGAGCTTCGCTAAAGAACAGAACATTTTCGCTACTGTGAGCGTAATTTTAAGGTACTTTTCATCATGAAAGCAATAAAAATCATATCTATTTCTGTAATATATCTTTCATTCTATCAAATGAGACCGAAAAAAGGAGAATATAACCATAACAACCATACAAAAATATACCGCTAAGCGGCTGCTAATGGCTGAGAAGTGAACTCCGCTATTTATATTCTGATTTCTTTCATTTTTGGTGTATGTGAAGAAGTATCTATCCATCATACATTGCCCAAGTTTGAATAAGATAACCCAACAAAACAATAATAATGTATGGGCAATGTGTGGTGTAAATATTATGCAGAAAATTCGGAGTGTGGAAATTAGGAAAAGGTGTGGAGTTAATAAAAGCATTAGTCAGAGGGCAGAAGAGGGGTTGTTGAGGTGGTTTGGTCATTTAGAGAGAATGGATCAAAGTAGAATGACATGGAAAGCATATAAATCTATAGGGAAAGGAAGGAGGGGTAGGGGTCGTCCTCGAAAGGGTTGGAGAGAGGGGGGGTAAAGGAGGTTTTGTGGGCGAGGGGCTTGGACTTCCTGCAAGCGTGCGCAGAAGGTGTTAGATAGGAGTGAATGGAGACGAATGGTACTTGGGACCTGACGATCTGTTGGAGCATGAGCAGGGTAATATTTACTGAAGGGATTCAGGGAAACCGGTTATTTTCATATAGTCGGACTTGAGTCCTGGAAATGGGAAGTACAATGCATGCACTTTAAAGGAGGGGTTTGAGATACTGTATTGGCAGTTTGGAGGGATATGTTGTGTATCTTTATACGTATATGCTTCTAAGCTGTTGTATTCTGAGCACCTCTGCAAAAACAGTGATAATGTGTGAGTGTGGTGAAAGTGTTGAATGATGATGAAAGTATTTTCTTTTTGGGGATTTTCTTTCTTTTTTGGGTCACCCTGCCTCGGTGGGAGACGGCCGACTTGTTGAAAAAAAAAAACATTCTCCTGCTTCATGAGACTGAGTTTATTTATGTATTTACTTATTTATTTAATAATTTGCACATACAGAGGTACAAAAAAATACAGGTAAGAGCAGTATGCCAAAGCCACTTGTATGCATAGCATTATGGGCAGGCTTAAAATTAACTTAAGATTATCTAAGCAATGATGCAATCAGTGATGAAACATTATTGTAAACAGATAACAATAAAGCACAATTGAGTATTACAAAGACAGGTAATATGGTTGCATGCATTGCTGTACATTCAGTAGAATGGAGTATTCTGTTAGGTAGTGTATTTAAAAAAATAACAAAGTTAGATTGGGTCTTAGGTTTAACATTTATGTGATATAATTATGAGAAACATTTAAGATATACAATTTATAAGGTTCAGTTATTCAGTGTTTATTTGGTTTTGGGTGAGTAAGTGATCTTTATGAAGAGACTTGAATTTATAAACAGGTAGTGTTTCTTTTATATTTACAGGTAATGAATTCCAGATTTTAGGGCCTTTTATGTGCATTGAGTTTTTGCATAGCATGAGATAGACACTAGGAACATCAAAGAGTGATCTGTGCCTTGTGTTATGGTCATGTGTTCTGTTGAGGTTGGCAAGGAGATGTTTGAGGGGAGGGTTAATATCAGAGTTAAGTGTTCTATGTATGTAATGGGTGCAATAATAAGTATGGATGTTTTGTATGGTGAGTAGGTTTAGTGTTTTGAATATTGGTGGAGTGTGCTGCCTGTAGTGGGAATTTATCATTCTGACTGCAGTCTTTTGTTGGGTAATTAGTGGTCTGAGATGGTTAATTGTTGTTGAGCCCCATGCACAAATTCCATAGGTGAGATAGGGGTAAATGAGAGAGTGATATAGGGCCAGGAGGGCTGACTTTGGAACATAGTACCGCATCTTCAATAGTATGCCTACGGTCTTGGAAATTTTCTTAGAAATTTTCTGTATATGTGTATGAAATTTGAGTCTATTATCAAGGTGGATTCCTAAGAATTTTCCCTCTGTTAGCTTTGTGATAGGTGATCTGTTTATCATTATGTTAAGAGGGACATCTGTAGCTCTGTTACCAAACTGAATGAAGTAGTTTTGTCAATGTTTAGTGTAAGTTTGTTAGTCCTCATCCAGGTAGATATTTTCTGTAATTCGGTATTTACAGTATTGGCTAGCGTGACTGGGCTCGGGTGAGAGAAGACGTATGTAGTGTCATCTGCAAATAGTGGGTTTGAGTAATTGCGAAGCATTGGTAGGTCATTTATGTATAGGAGAAAGAGAAGAGGGCCAAGGACACTTCCCTGTGGGACACCAACTGTAATTGGTTGTGCGGAAGAGTTTGCCCCATTTGTGTACACATATTGGCTTCTGTTGCTGAGGTATGACTTGAGGTAGTTGAGGGAGTGCCCTCTTATACCATAGTGTGACAATTTTATGTGGAGCAAGTCATGGTCAACTGTATCAAAAGCTTTACGTAAGTCAATGAAGATCCCCAGTGGGACTTCTTTTTTTTCTATTGCAGTGTATATATGTCCTAGCATGTGTATAATAGCATCATTAGTATTTTTATTAGGCCTGAATCCAAATTGGCAGGGGTTGAGTATGTTTTGGGAGATGAGGTAGGAGTAGATTCGTTTATGAATTAATTTTTCGAAGATTTTTGAGAGAGGGTGTAAATTGGATATTGGCCTATAGTGATTCAACTCTGTTTGGTCTCCTCCTTTATGGATCAGGGTGACCCTTGCTATTTTGAGAACTGTAGGGAAGGTAGAGGATTCAATGGATTTGTTAAAGAGCATTGCAATGATTGGTGATAGCACTTGTGACACTTTTTTGTATATAAAGGGTGGTAAGGTATTTAAATCTCCTGCCTTGTTTTTTAGTGTGTTGATAATAAGGGAGACTTCGTATGAGTTAGTCAGAGCTAGGAACAGTGTGTTCGGGTAGTTGCCAGTGAGGTAGTCATTTGGTGGGGTATCTGAGCTTGGGATTTTATTGGCAAGATTTTTTCCTATAGTGGAGAAGAAATAGTCTGTTTGCTGATTTTGTTGGTGGGAGTTGGGGTTCATCTGATTTTGCTAATTTAATTTCGCTATTTCGTGATATCTTTTTTGTTCCTAGAACTTCTGATAGGGTTTTCCAGGTCTCTTTTATATCACCTCGTAAGTTGGATAATCTGTTCTCATAATACAATTTTTTTGCCCTTCTTATCAGGCTGGTTAGGATTGACGAATAACGTTTCATTTGGTCTCTGGTTATGTGACCAATTCTGTACTGTTTTTCATATAGGTGTTTTGTATTTATGGATTTGAGAATGCTGGGTGTTAGACAGGGACTGCTCAGTCTCATAGCTGTCATCTGTTTAGTTATTTTAGGGCAGTGCTTGTTATAGAGGTATTGGGTCTTTTTTAGAAAATTATTAATACATTCGTCAATATCTGTATAGATTTCTAGCTCAGTGTGCCAGTCAATGTTTGTTACTGCTGTTGTGAAGTTATTAATGGCTGCCTCATTGTGAAGTCTGAAGGTGACTTTAGTAGTGTCTTGGGGTAATTTACCAAGAGTTATGAGGAAAGTAGAGTTGTGGTCTGTGATATTACAGTGGACCCCCGGTATTCGATGTCATCGGTATTCGATAAATCCGGTATTGGATGCATTTTAATGCAAAATTTTTGCCTCGGTATCCGATTGAAAACCCGGTATTTGATACGATTCGTACGAGACGTGTCCATGTGTGGCCTGAACTGCCCCTTGTGTGCCAGTGTTTTCAAGCCATCCAGTGTGCGCGCATCTAAGGATACATTTGGTACATTCCATATTATCCATATTATCACTGTTTTTGGTGCTTGTTTCTGCAAAATAAGTCACCATGGGCCCCAAGAAAGCTTCTAGTGCCAACCCTGTGGTAAAAAGGGTGAGAATTAGTATGGAAATTAAGAAAGATTTTGAAGGGTTTGGGGCTAACCCTGAGAAGCCTATGCCAGTTGTGGAATCCATTGTGCCTACTTCAAAAATTAAGGAAATGTGTGCACAGTGGGTTGAAGTGCAAACCTTTATGGATGAAAATCACCCTAACACAGCTATTGCAAGCCATGCTGGTGACTATTACAATGACAATGTTGTGGCCCATTTTAGACAAATCGTAAAGGAACGGGAGGTACAGAGCTCTATGGACAGATTTGTTGTGCGACAGAGGTCCAGTGACTATCGAGCTGGTCCTAGTGGCATTAAAAGAAGGGAAGTAACCCCGGAAAAAGACTTGCTACCTCAAATCCTAATGGAAGGGGATTCCCCTTTTAACACTAACACCAGCCACACACTCCCCTCCTCCCATCCTATCAATCATCACTAGATCTTCAATAAAGGTAAGTGTCATGTAACTGTGCATGTCCTCTTCAGTTTGTGTGTATTAAAATTAATATTTCATGTGGTAAAATTTTTGTTTTTCATGCTTTTGGGTGTCTTGCACGGATTAATTTGATTTCCATTATTTCTTATGGGGAAAATTGATTCGCTTTTCGATATTTTTGGTATTCGATGACCTCTCAGGAACAGATTAACATCGAATTCCGGGGGTCCACTGTATCTGTGATTATGCCTGATTTTAAAGGGGATATGGTGTTGGTCCAGATGTGGTCAAGTAGGGAAACACTAGTCTCTGTAAATCTTGTAGGTTTTGTTACTGTTGGTAGCAACATGCAGTTATTGTGTTTTTGAATTCAGTAACGTGTGGGTCCTGGTCTTGCAGGAGATTTATATTGAAGTCACCTGAGAGTAGCAAGTGATCTTTGTTCATGCGTGCATCAGTTATACTTCCTAGGTTTTGACTAAATCGGCTAATGTTTGACTGTGGAACTCTGTAGATGTTTATCAATGTGAGAGGTTTTTGTAGGTATTTGGATTTAAATTTAGCTATTATATATTAACCATGTTCATCCCTTGTGCAAGTATTAGTGATACATTCTAGTTGGTCTTAGTAGTATATAGCTGTGCCACCCCCTTGTTGATCTGGCCTGCAGTTGTGTATGGCTGTGTAACCAGGAATGGCATAGACATCTGTAGTATCAGGCTTTAGCCAGGTTTCAGTTAGTGTAATGATGGACATGTTGGCATGCAAGGAATTTAGTAATGCTATGAGGTCATCGTAATGCTTGCTTAAAGATCTGATATTGTAGTTAAAGATAGTTATGTTGTTGTTGGCTCTGAGGAGTGCCTTTGATTGTTCTGCTGTGTAGTAATTACAGTAACTGTTTGATTCATTTAAGTCATTAAATAAGAGGTTGGTATCAGGATCAATGCTTGTAATCATAAGATTTGTAGTGAATCTATTGTTAGAATTAAGTATAAAACAAAGTAAATATTCTAAAACTAAAAAATAGCACCTGAATTATTTAACAAATGTAAAAAAAATGAGTTGAGGTAGTTTTTTAAAGCTAAAATAAAGGAGACAAAATAAAAGAGACTAAAATAATTTGTGGTGAACAAAAAAGTGATGATCAAATAATGGAGCTTGGGAATATGATAGTAGGTAGTACTTTAAAGGTAATTCTTTAAAGTTAGAATTAGGGAAAACAATATAAAAGGGACTAATATAAGTTGTGGTGAACAATAAAGTGGTAATCAAATAAATGAGTTTTGGAATATAATGGCAAAATAGTGAACTTATTACACTTTAGCACCTGAGAATAGCACCTTGATTATTTTAACAATTGTGAATATATGAACTAGGGTAGTTATATAAAGCTAAAATAAAGGAGAAAATATATAAGGGACTAAATTAAGTAATGATAAACAAAGTTAAATGGACAGATAGTCACTATGAAATAATATTGGTTTAGGAGTAAGATCTGATTTGTAATATTAAATAAGTTGAGCAGTTTATTGCACAATAAAAAGTAAAAAAAAATATGGGTAGTTGGTACTAGCTAGCAAAAAATAGTTTTGGGACTTGCAAAAAAGTAATTGGAATATATACTAATTGCACACACTAATTGCACTAATTGCACACACACAATAAAAGGTGACTAAAACAAGTAGTGGTAAACAAAATTAAATGGACAGGTAAGAACAATGAATAATATTAATTTGAAGTAACATTTGATTTGTAACACAAAATTATGAGCAATTAATAGCAGTAAGAAAGAAGTAAAAAAGTATTGGAGGTAGTTGGCATTAGCTAGTGATGAAAAATAAAAAAATAATAATGCACAATATAATAGTAACGTACACTATATGCACCACACGTATATATGTATTAAGGGCACTTATCTAATCTGTTACAGAAATGTCAGCTTTTCTAAGGAAGGTAGAGAAATCGTGTTCATTTGAGATGGTATATTGTTGTCCTGTTGATGTTTTCCTTACTAGTATTTTCCCATCTTAAGTGAAACACTGATGTATTTTTTCCTATTTAAGTTTTCTCAGCCTGAACAGAAGATTTTGACCTTTTCTAGTTAGACACTCATTTATGTACACTCCATTTTTCATTGTAATTGCTGATTTAATTAGGTCCTTTCTTTTATCATATGAATGAAGTCTGATCATAATATACTGTGTTTACTACCTGGTTTTCCTAGCAAACGTGTTTCTTTGATTTCATTGTTTTGCACGATGACTTGTACGTGGTTCTGTATTATCCTGATAGCAGTTTCTTTTGCTTGGGTTATGTCACTAGTAATGTGTGGACTGTTTATTATAACTGCATCAGACAACTTTTCTTGTTCAGTTTTGTCGTCATGGAAATCAAGGTATTCATTTAGTCGAGTGTGCATGTTCTGATTCCCGGCCTTGATTGCTTCTTCAACCTTCACATTTATTGTTGTTATTTGTTCAGTGTCACTGGCTATAGCTGCTTTCAGAGTATTTTGTATGTCAACACTTCCTGAGAGAGCCACAAAATTTGATTAACACAAGCCTATCCGATGTTATCCTGACGCCAAATGACTTCAAACAGGCGATAAATGACATGCCCATGCACTCTGCCCCAGGGCCAGACTCGTGGAACTCTGTGTTCATCAAGAACTGCAAGAAGCCCCTATCACGAGCCTTTTCCATCCTATGGAGAGGGAGCATGGACACGGGGGTCGTCCCACAGTTACTAAAAACAACAGACATAGCCCCACTCCACAAAGGGGGCAGTAAAGCAACAGCAAAGAACTACAGACCAATAGCACTAACATCCCATATCATAAAAATCTTTGAAAGGGTCCTAAGAAGCAAGATCACCACCCATCTAGAAACCCATCAGTTACACAACCCAGGGCAACATGGGTTTAGAACAGGTCGCTCCTGTCTGTCTCAACTATTGGATCACTACGACAAGGTCCTAAATGCACTAGAAGACAAAAAGAATGCAGATGTAATATATACAGACCTTGCAAAAGCCTTCGACAAGTGTGACCATGGCGTAATAGCGCACAAAATGCGTGCTAAAGGAATAACAGAAAAGTCGGTTGATGGATCTATAATTTCCTCACTAACAGAACACAGAGAGTAGTCGTCAACAGAGTAAAGTCCGAGGCAGCTATGGTGAAAAGCTCTGTTCCACAAGGCACAGTACTCACTCCCATCTTGTTCCTCATCCTCATATCTGACATAGACAAGGATGTCAGCCACAGCACCGTGTCTTCCTTTGCAGATGACACCCGAATCTGCATGACAGTGTCTTCCATTGCAGACACTGCAAAGCTCCAGGCGGACATCAACCAAATCTTTCAGTGGGCTGCAGAAAACAATATGAAGTTCAACGATGAGAAATTTCAATTACTCAGATATGGTAAACATGAGGAAATTAAATCTTCATCAGAGTACAAAACAAATTCTGGCCACAAAATAGAGCGAAACACCAACGTCAAAGACCTGGGAGTGATCATGTCGGAGGATCTCACCTTCAAGGACCATAACATTGTATCAATCGCATCTGCTAGAAAAATGACAGGATGGATAATGAGAACCTTCAAAACTAGGGAGGCCAAGCCCATGATGACACTCTTCAGGTCACTTGTTCTATCTAGGCTGGAATATTGCTGCGCACTAACAGCACCTTCAAGGCAGGTGAAATTGCCGACCTAGAAAATGTACAGAGAACTTTCACGGCGCGCATAACGGAGATAAAACACCTCAATTACTGGGAGTGCTTGAGGTTCCTAAACCTGTATTCCCTGGAACACAGGAGGGAGAGATACATGATTATATTCACCTGGAAAATCCTAGAGGGACTAGTACCGAACTTGCACACGAAAATCACTCACTACGAAAGCAAAAGACTTGGCAGACGATGCACCATCCCCCCAATGAAAAGCAGGGGTGTCACTAGCACGTTAAGAAACCATACAATAAGTGTCAGGGGCCCGAGACTGTTCAACTGCCTCCCAGCACACACAAGGGGGATTACCAACAGACCCCTGGCAGTCTTCAAGCTGGCACTGGACAAGCACCTAAAGTCAGTTCCTGATCAGCCGGGCTGTGGCTCGTACGTTGGTTTGCGTGCAGCCAGCAGCAACAGCCTTGTTGATCAGGCTCTGATCCACCAGGAGGCCTGGTCACAGACCGGGCCGCGGGGGCGTTGACCCCCGGAACTCTCTCCAGGTAAACTCCAGGTAAAACTCCAGATGTAATCTTCTCTTCAAGGTTTTGGATCTTGTTCTCGAGGTTGGTTATCTTGGATTCTCATTGCGCAAGTGTTGCTTTGATATCTTCGATTTCGTTTTCTAGAGCAACGATGTAGTCCTTGATATTGTCAGGAATAATCATACCTGAGTTATCATGGGTGAATCCTTTGAAGGGAGTGGAGTTGGAGGGGGAGTCAGCCATGTTTGTTGTTGTTGTTCCCTGGGTGGCAGTGGTGAGGGGGGTTGATGATACACCGGCGTCCTGCTGGGTAGACAAGTTGAGTTCTAGGGTCCTTGCTGTTATTCTTTTATTACTGATGTTTCTTCTGCGATATCCTTTCATAGTATCACTGAAGTAGATACTGTGTAGCTGTAGAGGAGAAGGCTTGTTTTCTCGGAGCTTGGGTTAAGTGGTTGTCTGGCAGCAGAGGCAGTGTTTGGATTAGCAGGGCTGTCTTCCTTAGATCTTCTAATTTTGTCAAGATTTGGGTTACATTCTTAGTATTTTTTTATTAACACCCCTCCTTTAGAGTGCAGGTACTGTACTTCCCATCTCCAGGAATAAAGTCCGGCCTGCCGGTTACCCTGAACCCCTTCATAAATGTTACTTTGCTCACACTCCAACAGCACGTCAAGTATTAAAAACCATTTGTCTCCATTCACTCCTATCAAACATGCTCACACATGCCTGCTGGAAGTCCAAGCCCCTCACACACAAAACCTTCTTTACCCCCTCTCTCCAACCTTTCCTAGGCCGACCCCTACCCCGCCTTCCTTCCACTACAGACTGATACACTCTTGAAGTCATTCTGTTTCGCTCCATTCTCTCTACATGTCCGAACCACCTCAACAACACTTCCTCAGCCCTCTGGACAACAGTTTTGGTAATCCTGCACCTCCTCCTAACTTCCAAACTACGAATTCTCTGCATTATATTCACACCACACATTGCCCTCAGACATGACATCTCCACTGCCTCCAGCCTTCTCCTTGCTGCAACATTCATCACCCATGCTTCACACCCATATAAGAGCTTTGGTAAAACTATACTCTCATACATTCCCCTCTTTGCCTCCAATGACAAAGTTCTTTGTCTCCACAGACTCCTAAGTGCACCACTCACTCTTTTCCCCTCATCAATTCTGATTCACCTCATCTTTCATAGACCCATCCGCTGACACGTCCCACTCCCAATATCTGAATACATTCACCTCCTCCATACTCTCTCTCCCTCCAATCTGATATTCAATCTTTCATCACCTAATCTTTTTGTTATCCTCATAACCTTACTCTTTCCTGTATTCACCTTTAATTTTCTTCTTTTGCACACCCTACCAAATTCATCCACCAATCTCTGCAACTTCTCTTCAGAATCTCCCAAGAGCACAGTGTCATCAGCAAAGAGCAGCTGTGACAACTCCCACTTTGTGTGTGATTCTTTATCTTTTAACTCCACGCCTCTTGCCAAGACCCTCGCATTTACTTCTCTTACAACCCCATCTATAAATATATTAAACAACCACGGTGACATCACACATCCTTGTCTAAGGCCTACTTTTACTGGGAAATAATTTCCCTCTTTCCTACATACTCTAACTTGAGCCTCACTATCCTCATAAAAACTCTTCACTGCTTTTAGTAACCTACCTCCTACACCACCATACGTACTCCAACAACATGCTCATTGGGGAAGCCAGGTATAGATACTCAAAAATTAGGGACAAAGGAATTAATGTACAATTGCTATGGATCCCATCACACATTGGATTACTCCTTCATGATAAAGTTGATATGTTAGCCAAGAAGAGTATCCAGAAGGAGAATGTAGAATATAACTTTGGTATAACTGTGTCTAGCATTAGGTATAATATTAGGAGATAAGTAAATAATGAAAATGATTGTTATAGGAATGCAGTTAGAAGCCTGAGTAGATCTATAACCCACTATGATAACATGAACGTAGATAAGTATGTTTATGGAGCAACTTGCAATGTGAACAGACTGACTGATGTTGTAGTGGCCAGGCTTAGGCTTGGTTACAAGTACTTCTGGCAGTTTGGGAGACACACGTTTGATGATCAAACTAAATGTAAATTATGTGATCAGGCATATGGTCACTCTCTTGAACACTATGTGCTTAATTGTCCACTTATTGAGGAATATAGAGACAGACAGTATAATAACCTATGTGACATGTCAAGATATCTTATTAATGAAAATAAGATACCAGATATACTAAGCAAATTTCCTAAATTTGCTTGTAACAGATAAGTGAACTATAGATATGTAGATATAAATCCATATGTATTCCTGTTAACCCTTTGGGGCCTAGTTCCTAGGCCTTTTGTGTATCCATATGCTCTAGCGCTAACGTCCACAGGATGGATATGGGGTGCACAATAAACTAGCCACTTCGGTGGCAAAATCTAATCTACCTCCTACACCATACACTTGCAACATCTGCCACATTGCCCCCCTATCCACCCTGTCATATGCCTTTTCCAAATCCATAAATGCCACAAAGACCTCTTTAGCCTTATCTAAATACTGTTCACTTATATGTTTCACTGTAAACACCTGGTCCACACACCCCCTACCTTTCCTAAAGCCTCCTTGTTCATCTGCTATCCTATTCTCCGTCTTACTCTTAATTCTTTCAATAATAACTCTACCATACACTTTACCAGGTATACTCAGCAGACTTATCCCCCTATAATTTTTGCACTCTTTTATCCCCTTTGCCTTTATACAAAGGAACTATGCATGCTCTCTGCCAATCCCTAGGTACCTTACCCTCTTCCATACATTTATTAAATAATTGCACCAACCACTCCAAAACTATATCCCCACCTGCTTTTAACATTTCTATCTTTATCCCATCAATCCCGGCTGCCTTACCCCCTTTCATTTTACCTACTGCCTCACGAACTTCCCCCACACTCACAACTGGCTCTTCCTCACTCCTACAAGATGTTATTCTTCCTTGTCCTATACACAAAATCACAGCTTCCCTATCTTTATCAACATTTAACAATTCCTCAAAATATTCCCTCCATCTTTCCAATACCTCTAACTCTCCATTTAATAACTCTCCTCTCCTATTTTTAACTGACAAATCCATTTGTTCTCTAGGCTTTCTTAACTTGTTAATCTCACTCCAAAACTTTTTCTTATTTTCAACAAAATTTGTTGATAACATCTCACCCACTCTCTCATTTGCTCTCTTTTACATTGCTTCACCACTCTCTTAACCTCTCTCTTTTTCTCCATATACTCTTCCCTCCTTGCATCACTTCTACTTTGTAAAAACTTCTCATATGCTAATTTTTTCTCCCTTACTACTCTCTTTACATCATCATTCCACCAATCGCTCCTCTTCCCTCCCGCACCCACTTTCCTGTAACCACAGACTTCTGCTGAACACTCTAACACTACATTTTTGAACCTACCCCATACCTCTTCGACCCCATTGCCTATACTCTCATTAGCCCATCTATCCTCCAATAGCTGTTTATATCTTACCCTAACTGCCTCCTCTTTTAGTTTATAAACCTTCACCTCTCTCTTCCCTGATGCTTCTATTCTCCTTGTATCCCATCTACCTTTTACTCTCAGTGTAGCTACAACTAGAAAGTGATCTGATATATCTGTGGCCCCTCTATAAACATGTACATCCTGAAGTCTACTCAACAGTCTTTTATCTACCAATACATAATCCAACAAACTACTGTCATTTTGCCCTACATCATATCTTGTATACTTATTTATCCTCTTTTTCTTAAAATATGTATTACCTATAACTAAACCCCTTTCTATACAAAGTTCAATCAAAGGGCTCCCATTTCATTTACACCTGGCACTCCAAACTTACCTACCACACCCTCTCTAAAAGTTTCTCCTACTTTAGCATTCAGGTCCCCTACCACAATTACTCTCTCACTTGGTTCAAAGGCTCCTATACATTCACTTAACATCGCCCAAAATCTCTCTCTCTCCTCTGCATTCCTCTCTTCTCCAGGTGCATACACACTTATTATGACCCACTTCTCACATCCAACCTTTACTTTAATCCACATAATTCTTGAATTTACACATTCATATTCTCTTTTCTCCTTCCATAACTGATCATTCAACATTACTGCTACCCCTTCCTTTGCTCTAACTCTCTCAGATACTCCAGATTTAATCCCATTTATTTCCCCCCACTGAAACTCCCCTACCCCCTTCAGCTTTGTTTCGCTTAGGGCCAGGACATCCAACTTCTTTTCATTCATACATCAGCAATCATCTGTTTCTTGTCATCTGCACTACATCCACGCACATTTAAGCATCCCAGTTTTATAAGTTTTTCTTCTTCTCTTTTTTAGTAAATGTCTACAGGAGAAGGGGTTACTAGCCCATTGCTCCCGGCATTTTAGTCGCCTCATACGACACGCATGGCTTACGGAGGAAAGATTCTTTTCCACTTCCCCATGGACAATAGAAGAAATAAAGAAGAACAAGAGCTATTTAGAAAAAGGAGAAAAACCTAGATGTATGTATATATATATATGCATGTGCATATCTGTGAAGTGTGACCAATGTGTGAGTAGGAGTAGCAAGATATCCCTGTTATCTAGCGTGTTTATGAGACAGAAAAAGAAACCAGCAATCTTAGTATTCTTGGGTCATTTTGTGGTCTACGTGGGTTCATGTAGTTGTACCTTCACTTAGGCCATCACAAGTTTTGATGAGCGATGGTTTCAAAGCCACCTTATCTTTAATGGATAATGTACTGTGTAGGTGCTTTACATAATGAGAAGCATTCTTTTATTCATTGGAACAATGGCTAGGGCTAAAAGTAAGCAGGTTAAAACAATAAATAGAGAAAAAGGAATTGGAATGACTTATGCAGCAAGTACGCCACCAAACAGTACCAGCAGGTTGGTGTGGCGACGCTGGAAATTTGAAATTATGCTAGCCAAAATTAGTGCTTATAACTGAAGGAACCAAATAACTGATTGCCGGATTTGTGATGGCGGACCTGTAAAGGCAAAGCAATTGCTCAACAAACAGAGATAGTAGAGGGCAATGAGACACTAGCTCCCTTAAGGTTTACTATACAAATAGTAGGAGTGTAAGAAATAAGATAGATGAGCTAGGATTTCTTGCAAGTGCAGGTAATATAGATATTATTGCTATAACAGAGACCTGGTTCAACTTGAAAGATACAGAAATGCCTTCTGAATGCAACGTACAGGGTTATAAACTATTCCACACTAATAGGGTCAACAGGAAGGGTGGTGGAGTGACAATGTATGCCAGAAAAAAATTTAAATTGTTGTGTTAGACAAGATGTAAAATTAGAAACATCAGACACAGAATCTGTTTGGCTACAGTTTCTCAAAGGTCGTGAAAAGTTAATTTTGGGTGTGATTTATAGGCCCCCAAACCTTGATAGGCAGTGCGGTAGGCTGCTATGGGACGAAATTCATAAGGCGTCTAGATACTGACTTTCTTGGTACGGTTCAAGACTGCATTTTAAAACAGTTTGTGACAGAACCAACTAGTGGAAACAATCTGCTTGACTTGGTTCTTGCCAACAGAGAATCGCTAGTTAATAATTTATTTATTTATTTATTTATTTTATGTCTTTGCAAACAGTACATTGAGATTTTGTATTTACAATAGTGGGTTGCAATGCAAAGAGAGCCTCTATTATGCCTAGGCATTATGGGCTGACTTAACATTATTGGCTTACAGACTACTTAATACTAAGGTGTATATCATAGTCGTACAGTAGGATAGTAATTATTTCATAGTTGTACTGTAGAATGTTAATTATAAATGAATCAAAATTTGTATAATACAATGATATATTTGTATTCTAAAATGCTTTTGTGAAAACAATGATTCAATTATATTCCTATCAACATTGGATAAAAGGTTCAGTGTGATTGTTTGTTATGATGTGGGAGTACATAGGTGAGTAAGTGTGTACTGAGTATTTAGCATTTAGTCTAGGGTGATTAAGTGGCTTTTGAGAAGAGTCTTAAATTGATTTTCAGACTGGGTTACTTTAATATCTTCTGGTAATGAATTCCATATTTTGGGGCCCTTTATGTGCATAGTTTTTACAGTGTGATATGGACACGAGGTACATCAAAAAGTGATCTGTGTCTTGTGTTGTGGTCATGTGTCCTGTTTAGGTTTGTGAGGAGAAGTTTGAGTGTATTGTTCTGTGTATGTAGTAGGCACATGAATAAGTATGGATGTTCTTAATGGTGAGCAGTTTCAGACTTTTGAAAATTGGTGGAGTATGCTGGCGGGAGTGGGAATTTATCATTCTTACTGCTGCGTTTTGCTGGGTTATTAGGGGTTTTAGGTGATTGGATGTTGTTGATCCCCATGCACAAATTCCATATGTAAGATAAGGGTATATGAGTGAAGGGTACAGTGCCAGGAGAGCTGATTGTGGAACATAGTACCTTATCTTTGATAGTATGCCTACAGTCTTGGAGATTTTCTTGGTGATTTGTTGTGTGTCCAGAACTTAAGGCTACTGTCAAGGTGGATACCTAGGAATTTTCCCTCTGTGAGTCTTGTGACTGATGATCCATTTAGCATTGTTAATTGGATCATTTGCAGCTTTGTTTCCAAACTGAATGAAATAGGTTTTATCAGTGTTCAGGGTAAGTTTGTTAGTCATCATCCAGGCAGATATTTTCTGTAATTCAGCATTGACTGTTTGCTAGTATGACTGTGTTTGGGTGGGAAAAGACGTATGTTGTGTCATCTGCAAATAATATGGGTTTGAATAGCTGTGATGCATTCGGTAGATCATTGATGTAGATGAGAAATAGGAGTGGTCCAAGGATGCTTCCTTGTAGGACTCCTACTGTGATTGGTTGGGTGGAAGAGTTTGCATCATTTGCATACACATATTGAGTTCTGTTATTAAGGTATGACTTGAGGTAGTTGAGGGAGTGGCCTCTGATACCATAGTGCATTAATTTGGAGTACAGCAGTTCATGGTCGACTGAATCGAAAGCTTTACGTAAATCAATTAAAATGCCCAGCGGGACTTCTTTCTTTTCAAGTGCGGTATTTGTTAGTTCTAGCATGTGTATGATAGCATCATTTGTGCTTTTATTATTCCTGAATCCAAACTGACAAGAGTTTAATATGTTGTGTGAAACGAGGTAGGAATAGATCCGTCTATGAATTAATTTTTCAAAGATTTTAAAGAGCAGTGGTAAGTTAGATATTGATCTATAGTTATTCAAGCCAGCGTGGTCACCTCCTTTATGGATCGGAGTGACCCTCGCTATTTTGAGGATTGTTGGGAAGGTAGATGATTCACTGGATTTGTTAAAGAGTGTTGCAATAATTGGTGACAATACTTGAGAAGCTTTTTTGTACATAAAAGCAGGCAAGTTGTTTGTCTCCTGCCTTGTTTTTAAGGGTGTTTATGATGAGCGTAACTTCAATGGGGTTGGTTGGACCTAGGAATAGCGTATTTGGGTAGGTACCTATGAGGTAGTCTGATGGATGGGTGTTTGTGCTTGGTATTTTGTTTGCTAGATTTTTTCCTATGGTGGAGAAGAAAATATTAAGTCTGTTTGCTGTTTCGGTTGGAGTGAGTAGGGGTTCATCTGATTTTTAGTTTGATTGCCTTGTTTTTGGATAACTTTTTAGTTCCAAGAATTTCAGATAGAGTTTTCTAGGTTTTTTTCATATCACCTTTGATGTTATGTAATCTATTTTCATAATACAATTTTTCTGACCTTGTCAGGCTGGTAAGTGCTGACGAGTAACTTTTCGACTGTTCTCTAGTTATTTGACCCATTCTGTACTGTTTTTCATATTTGTGCTTTGTGTTAATGGATTTGAGGATGCTTGGTGTTAGCCAGGGATTATTCAGTCTCTTTGCTGTGATCTGTTTAGTTTTTCTGGGGCAACGTCTGTTATAGAGGCATTGGGCTTTTTTTAGAAAATTATTTATACATTCATTCATATCTGTATGTTTCAAGCTCATTTTGCCAATCGATGTTATTCATAGCTGCTATAAAGTTGTTAACTGCTGTCTCGTTATGTAGTCTGAAGGTTACTTTAGTAATGTCTTGTGGCAGTTTGCCCAGATTAGTTATGAGAAAGGTTGGGTAGTGGTCTGTAGTGTTGTCTGTGATTATGGCTGATTTTAGAGGGGATATGGTGTTAGTCCAGATGTGGTCTATTAAGGAGATGCTTGTCTCGGTGATTCTTGTAGGTTTAGATATTGCTGGTAGCAACAGGCAGTTACTCATTGTGCTTGTGAATTCAGTTACTTGTGGGTCCTGGTCGTGAAGTATGTTTATGTTGAAATCACCTGTTAGTAGTAGGTGGTCTTTATTCATGTGTGCATCAGTAATCATGTTTCCTAGTTTTTCACTAAAGTGGTAAATGTTTGACTGTGGTACTCTGTAGATGTTTATAACTGTGAGGGGTTTTTGCAGGTCTTTTGATTTAAATTTTATATATTCTCCATGTTCGTCCCTTGTGCAAAATTTATTGATACATTCGAGTTGATTTGAGTAATACATAGCTGTTCCTCCCCCTTGCTGGTCTGTTCTACAGTTGTGTATGGCCATGTAGCCAGGAATGGTATAGAAATCTGTAATATCAGGCTTAAGCCAGGTTTCTGTGAGTGTGATGATTGATATATTGGAATGAAGGGAATTGAGTAATGCTGTGAGGTCATCATAATGTTTGCTCAAGGATCTGACATTGTAGTTAAAGATGGTTATGTTATTGTTTGCACTGAGTAATGTCTTTGCTTGGTCTGCTGTGTAGTAATTAGTTATTGGTTGATTCATGTAATTCATTTTGTAAAAAGTTTACATCAGGATCTATGCCTGTAATCATAGGATGAGAGTAATTTTACAAACTAGATTTTCTGAGTAAAATGATAAGATTTATAATGAATCTGCAACTAGACTTATGACTAAGACTCCGTGATTAATCTAAAACTTGTAAAAATTTGAAAGAAAAGGGGATTATTACAGAATAGATAATTCAGTTATACACTTAAACATCTAATAGCACCTTAATTATTTTAATAAGCGAGTTTATGAACTACAGTAGATATTTACAGCTAAAATAAAGGAGCTAATGATTATAATAATAAAAGAATGTATTAGAAGCAAAATCTGTAGCACCTGAGGTAGTCAATAGCACCTGGAGTATTTTAATGGCAAAAAGTGAACTTATTACACTTGAGCCCCTGAGAATAGCACTTTGATTATTTTAACAATTGTGAATATATGAACTAAGGTGGTTATATAAAGCTAAAATAAAGGAGAAAATATATAAGGGACTAAATTAAGTAATGGTAAACAAAGTTCAGTGGACAGATAGTCACTATGATATAATATAATGGCAAAATCAGTAAGAGTGTCTTATGTCTCGAGATGCCTTATTTGTAATGATGATGATGATAATACTTAATAATAATCACCAAGTCTCATTAAATGTCGTATATTAAGTGCCCCAAAAGTATACATGTATATGCGTTTTATTTTTCCTGCCTCCAAATTTGGCATGATTAGCCTGAGATGCCTGGTCAGCATAGAATGAGCCTTAACACTGTGTGCACCATACTAAAAAAAATCTGGGACCAATTAGTACCTTGTGGGAGTGCTAGTTAAAATGAGCGCCAGCTAGAGCAAACAGTGTGGCAAACACCAAGGATTCACAGATGTATTGTCATATTAACACTTGCCTTTTAACCCCTTGACTGTCGCAACCCCCAATCCTGAGGTGTCTCCTGGTGTCACAAAAATTTAAAAAAAAAAAAAAAAAAAATTCTTATGGAATGATAGAGAATCTTTTCCCGATTGTAAAGACACCAAAAAAAAAAACGAAATTTGATGGAAAACTGACGGAATTACGCTCTCGCGAAGTTAGCGACCTCGGCGATATTTACAAATCGGCGATTTCGCCCACTTTGAGCCCTACTTTTGGCTAATTCCATTATTCCAGTCAACCAGACTCATAGCTATTTCTTTAGAACTCCATTTTTTCTATCGATTGAGTACAAGAAACTGCCCATTTACCGATTTCAACTACCCAATAACATGGTCAGAAATTTGCAATTTGGCCAATTTAACGAAAATTAAAAAATGACAATTTCAAAATAAGGACCAGAATGAACAATGCAGACATTCCTGGCTCTAAAATAACATTTTCTTTGTTCATCAGTCATGTCTCCAGGCCCCTCTGATATTACTCTTGCTTTCTGCTTTGAAATTTTATTCAAACAAAAAATAGAAGATTTACTGTTATGCAGACTACTGCAATACTGTAATAAGTGTAAAAATTACATCAACCCATTCATGACTGCATATTAGAATGGCTGTTTGGACATTTATTGGACAATGACATCATTTGTTTACTTTTGAACATCGGCAAAAATCAAACATTTCCCGTACTTTGTGCTCCATTTCCAGGTTCTTTTTATAGTAAAATCAATCAAAATCACCTCTATTTCTATAATATATTTTCCATTCTATCAAATGAGACCAAGAAAACGAGAATACAACCATAAATACTACACGAAAATAGACCACAAAGTCGGCATTTTAATTAAAAAAAAAAGTGAGTTTTTTTTTTCTCATTATGCACTGCGTGCTCCAGGATTTTTTTTATATGGTGCACACTGACCACACAGACCCATTCTCTCACATGTGGGCCTACCAGCTTTCTCCTGCTTGATTTGAAGCCGCTAGAATTTATGAGTATATATACGTCAAACACAGTACATGTACCTCATAAGACATATATATACGGCTGCGACAGTCAAAGGGTTAAGAGGAAAGTGATGTTGACCCCGAGTTTAGGGTCTGTTTGTCTCTGCCTATTTCTTCTTATCTCTGTTTCACAGGTACCCATAAATACAATTATACATAGTGTAAATTACCTAGGATAACCTAAAAAACCTGAAGTGCTATACTGTGCTTGTAGATATAATGCATAAGAATACCTGTTGGTTCACAGTGGCTCTCTCTGAGACAGAAAGAGACAGAAAGAGAGACAAGCAGACAGAGAGACAGATAAGCAGAGACAGAGATGCTGACGCTCATCAAATGTCATCCCTTATCTCGTCTCATCGCTGCCCTCCCGTACACTTGTCACTGACATGGTGCTTCAAGGGAACTACTACTTTTCTTTCTACTTTCTTCCTTCTTCATCCTTTTATACTCCAGCGTATCCAAAACATTGCTGGGACCTATAAATACTTTGTATATATTCCTAGACAATAGTAAACGACCAAGGCAAGTGTAAATGTCCACCTGTCAGTGTGTTTGTGACAATTTGAGTACAATTTCTGTACCTAATATTAGTGTCGGAACAAAGATTGGTAATGAAATGCCAAGAACTACTAAAAATTTTAATTATCAGAGCATAATTTTTTTTTTTTTTCAACAAGTCGGTCGTCTCCCACCGAGACAGGGTGACGCAAAAAAGAAAGAAAATCCCCAAAAAGAAAATATTTTCATCATCATTCAACACTTTCACCACACTCACACATTATCACTGCTTTTGCAGAGGTGCTCAGAATACAACAGCTTAGAAGCATATACGTATAAAGATACACAACATATCCCTCCAAACTGCCAATATAAAAATTATGTAAAATGTAAAAATGAGAAAAAAAGGTATATCAGCAACACTTCTGCAAGCGGCAGGACTCGATGTTGCATCAGGTGAGCATTAAGTGCCAACTTTGCAGCCTCATGTCTCAGTAAGTACTGACCCTATTTTTTTTTTTTTTAATCCTATAACACTGAAAATTTTTTATCTATTTCAATAAAAAAAAAATTATTTTTCAAAATATTCGGGGCACTGGGTGAGAGAACGTATATATACTTTCATTTAGGGGTTAATCCATCTATGATATTTTTTCAAAATTATATAATAAACATGATACATAACATATAAAGATGATAAATACGCCCCACAGTAGAATAAAGAAACATAAATATGAGATGTGGTAACCAGACAACTTGTATGAGTGATGGCAAGAATAACATTTTCTCTAGTCCATCTTAGAGAAAGTGTGTTGCTGGGCGTAACTGTAGAAAATTATCCCTTTTGTATGCCTTCACTCAGAGCATCATGTCTTCTAAAAATAGTGTTACATTAGAATGGGGATGTTCCTCTTTATTTATTCTACCATATCAACGTAGAGACAACTTGTACACAATGTAACTTGTACATAAACCAGACGTGTTCGCTTGGTTTGTTTACAAAAATAGCATATGCCTGGTTTATTTACGTAACTCTAAGTGTGTCCTCTCTCGTGTACTTAGTCTCTCTTATTTGTTTTATCTCGTTTACTCACCTCTGACCCTACATTATGACTACAAATATTTTAAGGTAAGTAATGAGTGAACTATATGTGCATTTTATTGCTCTGGGACACTCAAATGTCATAGAATTTTGTGTGGGTGGGGTGGCCTTCTATGGTAGCCTGGCTAGTTACCATACATACCACACTTTATTTCTTACAATAAATACTACTAGTCACCCTAGATAAAGACTACAAATATTTTAAGGTAAGTAATGAGTGTACAGTGGACCCTTGGATAACTGCATTAATCCATTCCAGAGAGCTTGCCTTTAATCGATTTGGACGTTAGCAGATTTAATTTTCCTCATAAGAAATAATGGAAATTCAATTAATCCGTTTCAGACAGCCAAAAGTATTAACAAAAAATATTTTTTTAAAGATTAAATATAAATATGCATTGTAATAAAGTTGGTAGAATTACCGACAATATGTAAAGTAAAAGGACACAAGTGCAACTAATGTGACATTTATTGTGGCAACGTTTCGCTCTCCAGGAGCTTTATCAAGCCATTACAAACAATACATGGACACAGAGGGTATATAAAGGCTGAGTGAGGTGCAATACTAGTGAGGTAACATTTCGATGTTCACTAGTGGTAGTAGTGGTAGTGACAAAAGTAATACAATATGATAGAGCAATTAATTCGTACAAGAGTAAAAGGATATAAAAGCTATTACTTGGGTAACATAAAAGTAGGTTGGACAAATATAGACTGGAAAGAGGCAGCTTGTTTCAGTGTTCACTCTCTGTAATGTGCTATAACAGGAGAGAGTATGTGATGGCAGGGTTTACTGTTTTCAGGAGGATTCTTGCTAAGACTTCGGAGATGGTGAAGCTGCCGTTGTTTTGTTTAATTGTATTCGAAACAGCGATCAGTGCTGATTTGAGGCACTTGCGTCTGCGGAAATTAGTTTCTTTGATCACTAATTGGGCGTCTCTGAATTTCATGAGATTATTGGTGGAATTTCGGTGTTGTACACAGGGGTTGTTCAAGTTATCGTTCCTACATGCGTAAATGTGTTCATTGAGGCGGGTGTCGAGGTTTCTTGCTGTTTCACCTACGTAAATCTTGTCACAGCCTCCACAGGGTATAGTGTAAACTCCTGCATTGACTGGTTCGTGGTGCTTGGATTGTGTCCTGGTTAGATCCTTTATTGAAGTGCTAGAAGCGATGGCGACTTTGGTGTTAGCTTGTGAAAGTACTTTTGAGACGTTCAGTGCAACCTGGCTGTTGGGAAGAATTATAACTTTGTTGGGAGTGGTGTTGATGCGTGAAGAATTAATGATCTGAAGAGCTCTTTTCTTGCAGTCTTTGATGAAAAAAGAAGGAAAATGTAACTCAGTGAATGTTTGGTGAATATATATACATTCCTCGTCAAGAAACTCAGGACTACATATATGTACGAGGAATGTACATATATTCACCAAACATTCACTGAGTTACATTTTCCTTCTTTTTTCATCAAAGACTGCAAGAAAAGAGCTCTTCAGATCATTAATTCTTCACGCATCAACACCACTCCCAACAAAGTTATAATTCTTCCCAACAGCCAGGTTGCACTGAACGTCTCAAAAGTACTTTCACAAGCTAACACCAAAGTCGCCATCGCTTCTAGCACTTCAATAAAGGATCTAACCAGGACACAATCCAAGCACCACGAACCAGTCAATGCAGGAGTTTACACTATACCCTGTGGAGGCTGTGACAAGATTTACGTAGGTGAAACAGCAAGAAACCTCGACACCCGCCTCAATGAACACATTTACGCATGTAGGAACGATAACTTGAACAACCCCTGTGTACAACACCGAAATTCCACCAATAATCTCATGAAATTCAGAGACGCCCAATTAGTGATCAAAGAAACTAATTTCCGCAGACACAAGTGCCTCAAATCAGCACTGATTGCTGTTTCGAATACAATTAAACAAAACAACAGCAGCTTCACCATCTCCGAAGTCTTAGCAAGAATCCTCCTGAAAACAGTAAACCCTGCCATCACATAGTCTCTCCTGTTATAGCACATTACAGAGAGTGAACACAGAAACAAGCTGCCTCTTTCCAGTCTATATTTGTCCAACCTATTTTTATGTTACCCAAGTAATAGCTTTTATATCCTTTTACTCTTGTACGAATTAATTGCTCTATCATACTGTATTACTTGTCACTACCACTACTACTACTACTACTACTCCCACTAGTGAACATCGAAATGTTACCTCACTAGTATTGCACCTCACTCTGAGCCTTTATATACCCTCTGTGTCCATGTATTGTTTGTAATGGCTTGATCAAGCTCCTGGAGAGCGAAACGTTGCCACAATAAATGTCACATTAGTTGCACTTGTATCCTTATACTTTACATAAATATACATACAGAAAACAATGACAAATACAGGAAGGCCCCACTTATACGGCGGGTTAGGTTCCAGGCTACCGCCGTAAAGCGGAAACCGCCGTAAAGTGGAACACCCTTTTTTTCCACTTACAAATGCATACAAACACTAGATAACAAGTTTACACTAACATATATTATGTTAGCAATAGAACCAGGCATCAAAAAACAATAAAAAAGTACAATACACACATAGTGCACTCATTACTTACCTTAAAATATTTATAGTCTTAATCTAGGGTGAGACAAGTAGTATTTATTGTAAGAAATCAAGTGTGGTATGTATGGTAGTCAGCCAGGCTACCATACCAGGCCACCCCACCCACACATACTATTCTATGATATTTAAGCATCCCAGAGTGATAAAATGTATATACAGTTCACTCATTACTTACCTTAAAATATAGGGTGAGACAAGTAGTATTTATTGTAAGAAATCAAGTGTGGTATGTATGGTAGTCAGCCAGGCTACCATACCAGGCCACCCCACCCACACATACTATTCTATGATATTTAAGCATCCCAGAGCGATAAAATGTATATACAGTTCACTCATTACTTACCTTAAAATATAGGGTGAGATGAGTAGTATTTATTGTAAAAAATCAAGTGTGGTATGTATGGTAGTCAGCCAGGCTACCATACCAGAGAGAAAGAATGAGTGCATGAGAGAGGACAGGCGCAGAGTTATGTAAACAAACCAGGCGAAGGTAAGTTTTGTAAACAGTGTACACGTCTGGTTTGTGTACAAGTTACATTGTGTACAGGTTGTCTCTACATTGATATGGTAGAATAAATAAAGAAGAACACTCCCATTCTCATGTAACATCATTTTGAGAAGAAATGATGCTCTGAGTGAAGGCAATGGAAGTAAGTCACTCTGACTTTTTTGGGTTATCCTAGGTTCTCTACACATATGTTTTATGTATTTATGTTATGTATCGTGTTTATTATATAATTTTGAAAAAAATATCACGGATGGATTAATGAAAATGTGTATATTAACGTAATATACAACATTTAATGATACACCGAGCTCAGACAGCGTAAACAAACTGAACAGGTTGTGGACGATCACTCGGTCAGGCGAAATAGACGGTATTAACCCTTTCAGGGTCCAAGGCCCAAATCTGGAGTCACGCACCAGTGTCCAAGAATTTTCAAAAAAAAAAAAATTTTATTTTTTCTTATGAAATCGTAGAGAATCTTTTTGTGAAGGTAATAAAACAAAAAGTACGAAATTTGGTGGAAAATTGACGAAATTATGCTCTCGCGAATTTTGATGTGTCAGCGATATTTACGAATCGGCGATTTTGCCGACTTTGACTCCCATTTTAGGCCAATTACATTATTCCAATCAACCAAATTCTTAGCTATTTCACTAGTATTACTTCTATTCTATCGATTGAGCACAAGAAATCGCCAAGTCAACTGTTTAAACTACAAAATAAAGTGATCGGAAATTGTTAATTTGGCCAATTTAACACAAAGTTTAAAATATTCCAATTTCAAAATAGGGTCCAGAATGAACAATGTAGGCATTCCTGGCACTAAACTAACATTTCCTCTGTTCATTAGTTATGTTTTTAGGCTTTACAAATAAATTCCATTTTGAATTTTTATTCACATAATGAATTTTTATTCACACCAAAAAATAGAAGATTTACTGTTATGCAATACTGTAATAATTGTATAAATATCATCACCATATTTGTGAATGTATATTAGACCCACCAGCTGACGTGTATTAGACGTGTGAGGTCGTTTGTTTACTCTTGAATATCGGCAAAAATTTAACATTTCTGCTAATTTGAGCTCAATTTCAAGCCATTTCCAGTGCTAAAACCAATCAAAATCATCTCTATTTCTGTAATATGTCTTCCATTCTATCAAATGAGACCAAGAAATCGCAAATACAACTATAAAAAACATACGAAAAAACACTGCAAAGTTGCTGTTTTAATCGAAAAATCATGATTTCATTTTTTTTCTCTCATTATACACAGTGTGCTGCAGGATCTGTTTTATGTGGTGCACACATACCACATAGATGTATTCTCTCATATCTAGGCCCAAATGTCCCACTCACAGTTTATCAGAGTGAGCTGAGCTCATGGCGTAGATCTACGGTTTGGACCCTGAAAGTAAAGCCGTAGATCTACGGGACGGACCCTGAAAGGGTTAATACGTGTCCAGTTTTAGTTCATTCATGTACATTTGTAAGTTTGTGAAACTTTTACCTTATAATATTTTTATTATTATTATAATTAAATCACGAAACAAATACTCTTACACTGTGTACAAGTTAGTACAGAATTATAGCTATAAAGTGAAGGCATACGAAAGGAATATTTTTCTACATTTATCCCTAGTAACAGGTGACGGGCTAGAGAAAACGTAATTCTTCCGAAACTTCTACAAACCGTTTGGTAAACATCTCATATATATTTTGTATAAATTTTTATACTGTGGGTGCATGTATCATGTTTGTGTGTTACATAATGTGTTTCTTATAATTTTGAAAAAAAAATCATAGATAGATTAAGGGAAATGTCTATATTAATGTAATATGCGACATTAATGCGCCCAAGAGATTATTATTATTATTATTATTATTATTATTATTATTATTATTATTATTTATTATTATTATTATTATTGCATCAAGAGTAGAGAGACTTAGTGATTTTTTAAAGTGTACCTACATGCCAGCACAGTGTGTAAGTTTATTTAGGTACAGGTGTACACAAGTTTAATTATCAAGTACAATACATATAAAATATACAATAACTTTAAAACACTTGAAATTTTGGAAAGTTTCCAGACATAATAAGGAGATGTGCTCAGGGAGAATGTAAACAAACTCGGTGGGCAGCTGTGACCATATTAGAAAGACAGGTGGGGGGAGCCGTATAGCGAGTTTTGGTCATAATTTGAAATGTCCGTATTAGCGGAACGCCGTAAAGCGAAACGCCATAAAGCGGGGCCCTGCTGTAAATATAAAGCACTAATAAAATGGATAAATGAACATTTAACATAACACTTACCTTTATTGACTCTCGTTGGTGTATGGAAGATACGTAGGAGGCAAGAGGAAGGCAAGTTTATTATGTTTCAGTATGATGCTAATATCATCTCTACGGCTTATTTATCTATCACAATTCATCTAATGTGACATAATAAACAATATTAATAACATAGAGACATGATATATACTCTAGAATGAATAAAATATAATATATGTGAGGAGTAAGTGGTGTAAGTGTTGTTGTTGGGTCTATAAGGGCCACTGAGAGAAGCCGTACATAGTGGTGTACATGAAGACGTATTTATGAAGTTTATTCTCTGTAAGTTTCAATAACATAGCCCAAAAAACAGCTGAGAAAAATATATATACAGAAAATTGCATTTGGCACGAAGGTGTAAATTGGTGGCACTACGAAAGGTGGTTTTGGGACTCGGTACTCATAAAACAATCATAATACAATATTCCGGTAAATGCAGTCACTGTAAATATCTTAAATTTATTCTACAAAAAAAATAAAGTTTGTAAGTTTTTACTTGTTGCACAATACCTTGCCCTTTACTCGCATATAACTCCCAAAATATTTGGAAAACGGTTATTCTGCTTTTACCAGACAGGAGAACAATCATTGATTTACAATTGTTTTTAATAAAGTATTTCATTTAAATCAATAATAAAGGCTAATCTTCATGAAATAAGTCAACTTCCAAGATAATCGCCTGGAACGCCGGCCACCCTCCCGACCTGGGGGGGGGGATTTTTCGGGAAAATTGCATTTGTTTCTGGGTTTACTGGTGATATAGTATGGTAATTATTTTATTCCTAATATTGCTGATAGATACTTGCCATATTATGGCAAGTCTATCAGTGATATTAGGAATATTTTATTAATTCTAGTGTGTATATCATGTTTATATGTCATTTTAGGCTTTATGATGTCATATTAGATCAATTCTGATAGATAAATAAGCCATAGAGTTGAAACTAGTGTAATGAAGATGAATTTTCTCCAGACTCCTCCTGCCTCCCGAGTGTTCGGATGTTGCAAGATGGTTCATAATTGGTTGACACTCGTTGTATAAACTCTGCCTATTTTCATATGATCCCAAATAGTCAGTTATTATATTAGCAAGAATAATACAAGAAATAACACAAAAAAGTGGAAAAAATCCAAAAAAAAATTACGGGATGTGAGCAGTCATGATGGCCAGCGCTGATGTCACCATACATGATATAAATGACTGTATTTCCTTGTAGAAACATCATAGGACATTGATTCTTGTACCATTGTGTTGCCAGAGAGTTAAGCAATTTTTCTGTACCAATAACTTGATTTCCATGTTCACTTGCGCGCAGCACCTGTTATGCCTTCCCTTAATGTACGTAATTTATAAATAAGAAATATTTACACTTTAATTTATAAACAAGAAATATTTCCATTTTAATTTATAAATAAGTAAGTTTATTCAGGTATACACAAATAGTTACATACATACAATATCATACATAGCAGCATATGTGTAAAGTACCTAGGATAACCCAAAAAAGTCAGTGACTTATTTCCATTGGGGTCATTTTATGTTTACACTTATATTTACTTTTATACTTACACTTTTATATTTACACTTACCTTGGAGGAGTTGTTAGTTTAATTACTTAATTTGATGGAGGAGATGCTAGCAGAGGTATAGGGTGGTGGAAGATAGCAGGGCGGCATATGTTCATTGGCCTGATACACATCCAACAACATTGGAGAGATACTTTCGTGTCGTTTATCTATCGTTTACTCGCTTAACTTACTTGCTACATTGTTAGTCCTACACTTTATTGCTGGCTGACACTATAGCCTTTATCAATACCTGCTGCTTTAGTATAGTACATATCGTAGAATCACTGCAGAAGGCACATTCACCCCTCTCTCCTCCTCCACTTCGGTACTTTGCTATAAGTTTTTTCTTGAATTTTATTGTTTCTTTCCTTCTTTATCACAGGGTTGCCTCTTCAAGGGGGGCTCCTTGGCGTGGTGAAGAGGCTCTTGGTCTAAGGAATTAGACCTGTCGGTCTACTTCCTCAGACCGAACCTAATTACCCCCCAATCCCCCATTCCCTATCCCATCCTCCCCATCCTCCCCTTTTTCCTTTCCTCCTCCTCCTCCCCACCCCTCCCTTTTGGCCTTTGGTTTTATTTTTTTTTCCCACAGGCACGCTAGTTCCTAGGTAGGGGAAAGGGTACCGGGGTCCATCCCATTCCATTGAGGTTCTTGGCGGTGGCGTAGTTTGCCGTGGAATCTGGATTGCCTGGGGATGTCCTGATCCCTCTCCGGTATCCCGGAGGGTGGCTTTGGGTGTCTCTCGGGCGACGGGTGTATCTCTGGAAGCCACCTTTCGGATTCCGGAGGTGGTGGCCGAAGGAGGTATGCTTTGTGGCGGATTTCCGGCCGCCCTCTCTTTTGTCCACCGAGGTAGCTCGGCAGATGTGAGGTTGCTATCCCGGATTGCCGGTTTACTGGCATGATGGGTAGGGTATGGTACGGGTTCCATGCTGCATCTGCGCTACTTGCGGTGCTGAGGTCCTCATGGGCGTGGAGGGAGATTTCTGGCCCTTTCATTCCTCCTAGGAACTATCCCTCCCCGGTCCCCCCTTTTTTTATTCTTTTTTTTATTTTTATTTTCTTTTCTTTCTTTTTTTTTTCTTAAAAACAAAAAGAAAGAAGTAACCTAACCATGGCAGCCCTAGTCCATGAACCTGCTACCCCCGGGCCCCTTCTTGATACCGCACCCCGTTCTGACCCCGTCTCATCTTTGGACCACTCTTCGGACACTCCTCATGGCTCTGTACCTCTTGCCGGTGCTGTTTCCTCACCCGCTTCAGGTACTGAGGCCTCGACTGACTTCTTCGATTTATCTGACCTTCTCTCTCCTCTGACTATGCTTCCAGCCTCTCCCTCTACGGTGCGGCAATTTTTGAATCGCCGGCCCGTTCCACATCGGACCAACTCTGGTCCCACGCCTAAACGCCAACGACAATTACCTGCTGATGATACTTCTCCACCTTCTCGTTCTTCTCAGAAAAGATCGACACGTCCTTCACTACCTTTCCACGCTCAGTTTCAGACTGCACAATGGACTAAATTCTTCACTTTATGACCGACTTCCTCTACTGCCTATCTTTCTGACCATAGTATTGGCAAGGCACTCCTATGCCATGTTGGTAAAGATATTTCTTTTCATGCTCTTAAGAGCGGTACGCGCATCGTCACCGTACAGAATGCTACCCAGGCTCATGAGCTTTCTCGTCTTTCCCATATCGATACTGTTCCTGTAACTATTGAAAAGCATCATTCCCTCAATTCTTGTAGTGGTACCGTCATTCTGCCCCATACCATAGTTCAACAAAATTTCCAGACATGTGGCACTGACATTCTTGAACAGCTGGAACTCCAAGATCTCCCAATCCTCAAGGTAGACACGTTCTTCCTGCCCGCGGGCGGAGACTATACCCTAGCAATGTGGCTCGTTTAACTTTCGACAGCCGTGAACTCCCATCCTCAGTTTATGTAGCAGGACATCCGTTACAAGTTCGAAAGGTGATCCCTACACCACAACAGTGTAGAAATTGCTGGCGATTTGGCCATCCAGCGAAATATTGCAGATCTATCGCCGAATGCCCAGTCTGTGGTGCCGATGACCATTCTAATATGTCTTGCAATCGACCTCCCTCTTGCCTTAATTGTCATGAGGCTCGCCCTTCGTACTCTCGCCATTGTCAAGTCTACTTAAACGAGCGGGAAATCCGTTACCTCAAAGAGGCAGAAGGTCTCCCTTATGCCATGGCAGTTTCTCATCTCCGCCTCCAAGGGAGACTACCTCGTGTTTCTTATTCCCGTGTTTCAAAACGTCCCCCACTTCTGGTATCCCATCTTCTGCACCCACCTCTGTGGTTACCTCTCCCATAGTCACTCCTGTAGCTAATTCTTTTGCTGTCCTCGGCTCAGACGTCCCTACTTCAGCGTCTCAGTCTGATCTCGCTTCTTCGATTTCTCTCTCACAAGCCTCAGTAGCGACGAGATCGCGTATGACACCTCCTCCCAATCGTCCCTCTACTTCTCAAAAGTCAAAAAAAGGTCCGTTAACACCTCCTACCCATCTTCCACCTCCTCATTTTCCCTTCCCTGTCTCTGTACCTGGTTCTCCCCCTCTCACTGGCTCTGTTACAAGTGTAGAGGTTCACCCTCCTCCTTGTACTGTACCTTCCTCCCCTGTTCCCCCCCAAGTTTCTTCCTCTTCTGCCACCTCCCAGGTTTCTGCCTCTTCTGTCCCCTTCCACGCTTCTCCAGTTCCCTCCACCCTTTTGCCCCCCCCCTACCTTGGTACAGTCCATTACAGTTCCAATCTTTACTCATCCTCCCCCTTCCATTTCCAGTATTGTCTCCCATACGACATCTCTGAATTCTGAAGCACTTGAAGCAATCTCTGAATATATTGAAGAGACCAAACCATCAATGGACATTGATCCACCCTCCGCTCCTTCTCTCTCCTCTACTCCATCTGCGCAACTCCTTTCTTCACAGCGCACCGTTCCTTCGCTGCTTGAACGTTTTCCACTGCCTCCGCATGTGGACTTTTCTAACCCCTCTAGTCCGTAGGAACCCTTACCTGCAGATTTCAGGTATCTTTATCATTGCCAATCATGGCCTATTTACAGTGGAATATACGCGGCCTCAGGGGTAATCGGGGTGAGCTTCAGATGTTACTCTCCCAGTTTCCACTGTTGGTGTTTGCTTACAGGAACCAAAATTACACTCTGCTCTTATCTGTCCCATCTCAGGCTATAATTTATTGTATTCTTCAGATCCTTTTCCTGATGGGACCTTTAATGAAAGTGCCCTTCTTCTACGCACTAATATTCCGTACCATCAGCTATTTGTTCGTACTTCGCTGCATTACACAGCAGCCCGTATCCACTTGCATAGGTGGTATACGCTCTGTTCTTTGTCTCTCTCCTTCTCGGCATTATCTATTCCGGATATTGCCTTTCTTGTTTCGTCATTACCACCACCGATTCTGTTACTTGGTGATTTTAATGCCCACCATTTCCTCTGGGGGGGGGGTCTCACTGTGATTCCCGTGGCATTCAGTTAGAGGCTTTTCTTGCCACCCACCCCCTCCATGTTTTAAATACAGGTACTCGCACCCATTTTGATCCTTGGACTCACACTCTCTCTTCCATCGATCTCTCAGTCTGCTCTTCCTCCGCCGCATTAGACTTCACTTGGGCTGTTCTTCCGGACTTACATGACAGCGATCATTTCCCAATCATTCTTACTTCCCCTTCATATTCACCACCTCTTCGCATCCCACGCTGGCAATTTGATCAGGCAAATTGGAACCTTTACTCACACCTAACTGTTTTTAGAGAGGTTCCTTCTTCGTCCTCCATCGATGAGCTTTTACACCTCTTCTCGTCCTCTGTTTTAACCACAGCTTCTCATTCTATACCCCAAACTTCGGGCAGGCATTCTCAGAAATGCGTGCCTTGGTGGTCTCCTGCTTGTGCTCGTGCAGTACGTTTGAAACGCGCTGCATGGGGCAGGTACCGGTACAGTAGAACCACAGAGAGACTTCTTGATTTTAAGCAGAAGCGTGCGATCGCTCGCCGTGTCATCCATGATGCTAAACGCACTTGCTGGCGAGATTGTCTCCACCATCACCTCTGCTTCCTCTATGAGTGCAGTCTGGAAAAAAGTACGAAAACTGAGTGGTAAATAGTCTCCTGACCCGGCTCCTGTTCTGCGGGTTGCCAGTGTTGATATAGCAAACCCACTAGATGTTGCCAATGAAATTGGCAATCATCTGGTCCGTATTTCTCAGAGACTCCATCTATGCCCTTCATTTCTTTCCTCAAAGTCTGCCAGAGAGTTTGCACCCTTGGACTTTTCTTCTCTCAGAGAAGAACAGTATAATGTGCCTTTTACACTTCAAGAACTGGAGGCAACACTCTCAGCTTGCCGATCATCGGCAGCTGGGCCCGACGACATTCATATTCGTATGCTACAACATTTACATCAGTCAGCCCTTGCAGTCCTATTACGCCTTTACAATTTAATTTGGTCACAAGGAGTTCTTCCACAGCTGTGGAAATCCGCCATTGTTCTCCCTTTCCGCAAACCAGGCACTACGGGACATGAAACCTCCCACTATCGTCCCATTGCTCTTACCAGTGCAGTTTGCAAAGTGATGGAACGCCTAGTAAATAGACGTTTAGTGTGGTATTTAGAGACACACAACAGTCTCTCCACTCGTCAATATGGCTTTCGTAAGGGACGTTCTACCATAGACCCCTTACTACGCTTGGATACGTATGTTCATAATGCCTTTGCGAATAACCACTCAGTTATTGCCATATTTTTTGACCTTGAGAAGGCATATGACACAACTTGGAGGTATAATATTTTAGCCCAAGCCCACTCCTTAGGCCTTCGAGGCAGTCTACCATCCTTCCTTAAGAACTTTTTAACTGACAGGCATTTCCGTGTTCGGGTTAATAATGTGCTCTCCCCGGACTTTATCCAAGCTGAAGGTGTCCCCCAGGGATGTGTTCTGAGCACAACATTTTTTCTCCTTGCTGTTAATGATTTGGCCTCTAGTCTTCCATCAAATATTTGGTCATCACTCTATGTTGATGACTTCGCTATTGACTGTGCAGGCGCTGACTGTCACCTTATTGCAGTTTCTCTCCAGCATGCAGTCGACAGTGTTTCCAATTGGGCCACCACATGTGGGTTTAGATTTTCCAGCACTAAAACCCACCAAATTACTTTCACTAGACGCTCTGTCATCTCCGATCATCCTTTGTACCTCGATGGCTCCCGTATCCCTGAACGTGATAGTCAAGTTTCTGGGCCTCCTCTTTGATCGTAGGTTATCCTGGAAACCTCACATTACCTCTCTGAAGGGAACTTGTCACAGCCGGCTGAACCTTCTTAAAACCCTTGCTCATCTTTCATGGGGAGCTGATCGTCGAACCCTCCTTCGCCTACATTCCACCCTTATTTTATCGAAACTTGATTATGGTGACCAGATCTATTCAGCGGCATCTCCTGCTACTCTCTCTAGCCTTAACCCCATTCATCACCAAGGATTACGTTTATGCCTTGGTGCTTTTCGCTCTTCCCCTGTCGAGAGCCTCTATGCAGAAGCGAACGTTCCATCCTTATCTGATCGCCGTGATGCCCATTGCCTTCGCTACTATGTACGCTCTCATGATCTCCGCAATCCTTCCATTTATAGAATGGTCACTGATATTAGAAGACATTCTTTATTTGTTCACCGCCCCTGTTTACTCCATCCCTTCTCTCTTCGCCTTCATTCACAATTGTCTTCTCTTCAATTACCACCTTTCTATGTACATGTAGCATCTCACTTTTCCCTACCGCCCTGGGAAGTTCCAGTGTTCGAGTCTGTTCTTTCTCTCTCCCTTGCTCGAAAGCCCAACTGTCTACGGTCGCTTCCCGCTCTCTTTTTCTTGACCACTTTCACTCTCATTCTCATGCCATTGCTGTGTACACAGATGGCTCTGAGTCTTCTGACGGCGTAGGATTCGCAGCAGTGTTTCCGGACAGCATCGTACAAGGGCATTTACTATCTTCGGCTAGTATTTTTACTGCTGAATTGTATGCCATCCTTACAGCACTTATCCGTATTGCATCTATGCCTGTGTCATCATTTGTGGTTGTCTCAGACTCTCTTAGTGCTTTACAGGCTATACAGAAATTTGATACACCTCACCCCTTAGTCCTCCGTATCCAACTTTGGCTACGCCGCATCTTTACCTAGCATAAAGATATTGTTTTTTGTTGGGTCCCTGGTCATGTTGACGTACAGGGCAATGAACAGGCAGACACTGCTGCGCGGTCAGCAGTACATGACCTACCAGTTTCATGTAGAGGTATTCCATTTACGGACTATTTTGCTGCAATATCTTCCGAACTTCACACCCGTTGGCAACAACGTTGGTCTACTATGCTCAGCAACAAACTTCAATCTATTAAACCGAGTATAGGTTACTGGCCGTCTTCTTATCACTAGTGTCGAGGTTGGAAGACTACTCTCTCCCGTCTTCGCATTGGCCATACTCATCTTACTCATGGATATCTCATGGAGAGGCGCCCTGCTCCTCTCTGTGAGAATTGCCAAGTTCCATTATCAGTCAGCCACATTCTGTTGGACTGGCCACTTTATCAACGAGCACGCAGAATTTACCTCAGTCTTCGTCTTCGCTCTGCTGCTCTCTTTACCTTCCCTTCTCGCTGATGGACCCACCTTTCATCCAGACTCTCTCATTGACTTTTTGACAACAACTGACTTACTTCACAAATTCTGATACCTTCGGCCCTTTCTACTTCAATCTCTTGCTACCTTCTACCCCCGTACTATCCCCTGCCCCGCTGTTTTCTGTAACCTACTGATCATCCCTCCTCCCTTCTGCCATCCAATACCCTCGCTTCCTTCCCTACCCTGCAGTGCTGTATAGCCCTTGTGGCTTAGCGCTTCTTTTTGATTATAATAATAATATCACAGGGTTGGCACTAGAAGCTTTCTTTGGGCTCATAGTGGCTTATTTAGCAGTTACAAGCACTAAAAACAATGAAATAATACTAAATATATCGCTTGTATGCTTGGAATCGTCCTGACTGGCTTGTACAATGGCACACTGGCTGTACACGGAGTCATGGAGTGGCCGGCCCGATCAGGCCGAATGGACACGTTCAGAACTAATGCCCTTAACCGAGTTCTTAGGCATTAGCCGAGCCAATATTTTGCCGCAAAAACATGCCGCTATCCAATTTCAGCATTAGCCGATGCCTCCGTTACCCGAGGGTCCACTGTACTATATGTATATTTTACTTTTTTATTGTTTTCTAATACCTAGTTCTATTGCTAACTTAATATATGTTAGTGTAAACTTGTTATCTAGTATTTACAGTGGATCCTCAACCATCGATATTAATCCATTCCAGAGAGCTTGTCCTTAGCTGAATTTATCGTTAGCCAAATTAATTTTCCCTATAAGAAATAATGGAAATCCAATTAACCCTTTCAGGGTCGGTGTCGTACTAGTACGGCTTGCATGCCAGGTTTGGTGCCGTACTAGTACGAGCAAATTCTAGCGCCTTCAAATGTAGTGAGAGAAAGCTGCTAGGCCTACATATGAAAGAATGGGTCTGCATGGTCAGTGTGCACAGTATAAAAAAATCCTGCAGCACACAGTGCATGATGAGAAAAAAAAAAACTCCGACCATGATTTTCATTTAAAACAGCGACTTTGCAGTATTTTCATATGGTATTTATGGTTTTATTCTTGTTTCCATGGTCTCATTTTATAGAATGGTAGACATATTACAGAAATTGAGAATTTTCATTGGTTTCACAATGAAAAGTACCTTGAAATTGAGCTTAAAGTAGCAGAAATGTTCGATTTTTGCCAATGTTCAGAAGTAAACAAATAATGCAATGTGTCCAATACACATCAACTGGCGAGTCTAATGTTCTTTCACAAGTGCGCTGATATTATTTATAGTACCATTCTTACACTAATCCAGTAGTCTGCATAACAGTAAATCTTCTATTTCCTATGAGAATAAAAGTTCAAAGTGGAAAATAAAAGAAATGTAAGAGGGGCATGGAGACGTGACTAATGAACAGAGAAAATGATATTTTAGTGCCAGGAATGTCTGTCTTGTTTATTCTGGACCCTATTTTGAAATTGGCATCTTTTGAAATTTGTGTGAAATTGGGGAAATTGCCAATTTCTGACCACTATTGGATAGTTGAAATCGGTAATTGGCTGGTTTCTCGCACTCATTTGATAGAACAAATGGAGTTCTCATCAAATAGGTATGATGTTTGTCAACTGGTACATTGGAATCGGCCGAAAATAGGGCTCAAAGTGAGCGAAATTGCTGATGCGTAAACATCGTTGAGACAGCTAACTTTGCGAGAGCATAATTCCATAAGTTTTCCATCAAATTTCATACTTTCAGTGTCATTATGATCGGGAAAAGATTCTCTTATCATTTCATAAGAAAGAAATCATTATTTTTTTGGAAAAATTTTCAACCCTGAGAACAAGTTTAGGAGAGGGCCTCTCGACTGTGAAAGGGTTAATCCGTTCCAGACAGCCAAAAGTATTAAAAAAAAAAAAATTCTTTTACATGAAATGTACATTTCCCAACAAAGAAAACAATGAGACATGCACAATAAATACATAAATACTAAAATGATACTTACCTTTATTGAAGAGTATTGATGAGTGATGAGACTTTGTTTTTCTTGAACACACTGGGATTTTCAGAGTGATATATGAGTAAAAGCTTTACTTTGCAATCCCCACTAGCATTACAACAAAACATGAGAATTAGCCTGTTTTTCATAGGCTTGTGTCCTGGGAGTGCCTTTTCCTCCTGAGTAATGTAGGTTCTGTTTGGCATTTTCTTCCAGAACAGGCCTGTTTCATCACAATTGAACACCTGTTGGGGTTGGAATTTTTCAGCTTCGCCATGACTTATCACACTGTGTATGCCACTATGATTCTTAATCTGTAAACTGTCCAACCATATATACAGTGGACCCCCGGTATACGATATTAATCCGTTCCTGAGAGCTCATCGTATGCCAAAATTATCGGAAGGCAAATTAATTTTCCTCATAAGAAATAAAGTAAATCAAATTAATCCGTGCAAGACACCCAAAAGTACTATGAAAAAAAGTTTTGCCACATGAAATATTAAGTTTAATTTGCACAAACTGAAAGACATGCACAGTTAGTAGTACTCTACTAACAATAGAATACGTGACACTTACCTTTAATGAAGATCTGGTGGTGATTGATGGGATAGGAGGAGGGGAGAGCGTCGAAGTTTAGAAGGGGAATCCCCTTCCATTAGGACTTGAGGTGGTAGCAAGTCCTTTTCCGGGGGTTACTTCCCTTCTTCTTTTAATGCCACTAGGACCAGCTTGAGAGTCACTGGACCTCTGTCGCACAACAAATCTGACCATAGAGCTCTGTACCTCCCGTTCCTTTAAGATTTGTCTAAAATGTGCCACAACATTGTCATTGTAATAGTCACCAGCACGGCTTGCAATAGCTGTGTTAGGGTGAACTTCATCCTTAAAGGTTTGCAGTTCAACCCACTTTGCACACATTTCCTTAATTTTTGAAGTAGGCACAATGGATTCCACAACTGGCATAGGCTTCTCAGGGTTAGCCCCAAACCCTTCAAAATCTTTCTTAATTTCCCTACTAATTCTCACCCTTTTTACCACAGGGTTGGCACTAGAAGCTTTCTTGGAGCCCATGGTGACTTATTTTGCAGAAACAAGCACCAAAAACACTGATAATATGGAATGTACCAAATGTATGCTTAGATGCGAGCACACTGGCTGGCTTGTAAACACTGGCACACACGGGGCAGTTCAGGCCTCACTTGGACGCGTCCCAGACGAATAGCGTGTGACGGGTTCTTTAACGAGTGGCGAGGCAAAATTTTTGCATTAAAATGTATCGAATACCGGATTTAACGTATACCGATGCCATCGAATCCCTGGGTTCCACTGCATGTGTTTTTACCGTTATTGCCCCAAACGTATATATGTTTTATTTTTCCTGCCTTCAAATTTGGCAAGATTGGCCTGAGATGCCTTGTCAGCATAGAATGGGTCATAACACTCAGTGTGCACTGTATTAAAAAAAATCTGGAACCACTTAGTACCTTGTGGGAGCACCAGTTCAAGTGAGTGCCAGCTAGAGCAAACAGCATGGCACACACCTGGGATTCACTGATTTCATGTAGTATTAACTCTCCCATTTTAAGAGGAAAGTGATTTTGACCTCGAGTTTAGTGGCATTGAGGTGGATGTGGCCATAACTGGTCGAGGAAATATCAATAAATCTCGATAATAACCCATGTGAAACATTTGTGCAACACCCCTTTCAGAATGTCTTATAACCTATCCCCTAAGTAAAGAGAAACAATTCTGGCTGGCTGGCCGGCTGCTGGCGGCCTGGCTCTATCTCGGTTTGTCTGTATTTGTCTATTTCTGTCTCTCTCTATCTCTGTCTACCTTTGTCTGTCTATCTCTTTCTGTCTATCTCTGTCTCACAGGTATACACAGATACAGGTATCCATAGTGTAAATTACCTAGGGTAACCCAAAAAATCCAGACAAAGTTCTATACTCTGCTTGAAGATACGAGTAAAGGTGATGGCCCAGTCTTGTGGCTCTCTGAAACAGTGTGTTAGACAGACAGGGAGCTTGACAGACAGACAAATAGACACAGACATGTTTGTGTACCAGCGAAAACAAAGCGCGGGCCGATGCTCATCAAATGTCACATCTAATCTTTTCTTATCAAGTGTCATCACTGCACCCTCGCAAATGCTCATCAAACGTCAGCTCTTATCAAATGTTATCTCATCTTATCACATTACTGTCAAGGGTGGACTTTGTTTTTCATGCTTCAAGGGAACTTATTATTACCTATTATTATTATTGCGTATCCTCCTCCTCCTCCTCCTCCTCCTCCTCTTCCTCTTCCTCTTCTTCTTCCTCCTCCTCCTCCTCTTCCTCTTCCTCTTCTTCTTTCTCCTCCTTTTCCTCTTCCTCCCTCCTTTTCCTCTTCCTCTTCCTCCTCCTCCTCCTCCTCCCTCCTCCTCCTCCCTCCTCCTCCTTTTCCTCCTCCTCCTTTTCCTCTCCTCCTCCTCTCCTCCTTTTTTCCCTCCTCCTCCTTTTCTCCTCCCTCCTTTTCCTCCTCCTCCTCCTCCCTCCTTTTCCTCCCTCCTTTTCCTCCTCCCTCCTCTTCATTATTATTATATACAGGAGGGCCCCACTTATACGGCGGGTTAGGTTCCAGGCTACCGCCGTAAAGTGGAACACCCTTTTTTTCCACTTACAAATGCATACAAACACTAGATAACAAGTTTACACTAACATATATTATGTTAGCAATAGAACCAGGCATCAAAAAACAATAAAAAAGTACAATACACACACAGTGCACTCATTACTTACCTTAAAATATTTATAGTCTTAATCTAGGGTGAGACAAGTAGTATTTATTGTAAGAAATCAAGTGTGGTATGTATGGTGTCAGCCAGGCTACCATACCAGGCCAACCCACCCACACATACTATTCTATGATATTTAAGCATCCCAGAGCGATAAAATGTATATACAGTTCACTCATTACTTACCTTAAAATATTTGTAGTCTTAATGTAGGGTCAGGAGTAAGTAAATGAGATAAAACGAATAAATGAGAGAGAGAAAGAATGAGTACATGAGAGAGGACAGGCGCAGAGTTATGTAAACAAACCAGGCAAACGTAAGTTTTGTAAACAAACGAAGTGTACATGTCTGGTTTGTGTACAAGTTACATTGTGTACAGGTTGTCTCTACATTGATACGGTAGAATAAATAAAGAAGAACACTCCCATTCTCATGTAACATCATTTTGAGAAGAAATGATGCTCTGAGTGAATTATAGCTATAAAGTGAAGGCATACGAAAGGAATATTTTTCTACAGTTATCCCTAGTAACAGGTGACAGGCTAGAGAAAACGTAATTCTTCCGAAACTTCTACAAACCATTTGGTAAACATCTCATATATATTTTGTATAAATTTTTATACTGTGGGTGCATGTATCATGTTTGTGTGTTACATAATGTGTTTCTTATATAATTTTGAAAAAAATATCATAAATAGATTAAGGGAAATGTCTATATTAATGTAATATGCGACATTAATGCGCCCAAGAGATTATTATTATTACTATTATTATTACTATTATATATTATTATTATTATATTTTATTATTATTATTATTATTATTATTATTATTGCATCAAGAGTAGAGAGACTCTTAGTGATTTTAATGTGTACCTACATGCCAGCACAGTGTGTAAGTTTATTTAGGTACAGGTGTACACAAGTTTAATTATCAAGTACAATACATATAAAATATAAAATAACTTTAAAACACTTGAAATTTTGGAAAGTTTCCAGACATAATAAGGAGATGTGCTCAGGGAGAATGTAAACAAACTCGGTGGGCCGCTGTGACCATATTAGAAAGACAGGTGGGGGGAGCCGTATAGCGAGTTTTGGTCATAATTTGAAATGTCCGTATTAGCGGAACGCCGTAAAGCAAAACGCCGTAAAGCGGGGCCCTCCTGTACTTCCACACATCCAAAACATTGCTGGGATTTATAAATACTTTGTATATACAATACAATGCAATACTTTATTTGGACATGATACATAGTTGCACAATGAATTATAGTTGGGTGTACATGCCAAAAGCCCCTTGTATGCAGAGCATTATGGGCAGGCTTAAAATTAACTTAAGATTAACTAAGCAATGTTATCTTCAGTGGTAAAAATTACAGTAAAACAAAATACAACATGAAGTACAACAGTGGAACCTCAAAAATCGAACGTATCACATATCGAACGTTTTGAAAATAGGACCATTTTTTCGGATAAACTGTGTCCCTATTATTGAACACGCCCCTATTTTCGGACCGCCGGGTACGGGACCTGTCTGCCGGCCTGCTCTGTCCGCGTTCACGCGCAGGCGCTGTGAGCAGTCTAGCTTTGTTTATGCTTGAGTGAACACTAACCTGCGCTCTCATTCACACATTTTATGATTATTTTGTTGTGTTTAGTGCTTGTGGGACTATGAAATAAGCTGCCATGGGCCCAAAGAAACTTGCTAGTGGTACCCCTGTGGTAAAGAAAGTGAGAAACACCATAGATGTGAAGAAGGAAATAATACAGAAGTATGAGAGTGGTGTGAGACTTGTTGAGCTTGCCAGGATGTATGGGAAAAACAAGTCGACCATCGGTTCTATCCTGGCAAAGAAAGAACAAATCAAGGAAGCTGATGTTGCGAAAGGTGTTAATATGCTAACCAAAAAAAAGACCACAAATAGTTGAAGAGGTTGAGAAGTTGTTGCTGGTGTGGATCAAGGATAAAGAGATTGCAGGTGATAGTGTTTCAGAGACGATTATTTGCAAAAAGGCAAGGAAGTTGCATGCCGATCTGGCACAGAAAACTCCTGGAACCAGTGCTGATAGTGAATTTAAGGCCAGCAGAGGCTGGTTTGACAGATTTAAGAAGCGTAGCGGCATACACAATGTTGTAAGACATGGTGAGGCAGCCAGTTCAGACAAACAGGTGGCTGAGAAGTTTGTACAGGAGTTTAAGGGGTACATAGACAGTGAAGAATTCAAACCTGAACAAGTGTTTAATTGTGACGAAACAGGCTTGTTTTGGAAGAAAATGCCAAAAAGGACCTTCATCACACAGGAGGAAAAGGCACTGCCAGGACACAAGCCTATGAAAGACAGGCTTACTCTTTTATTCTGTGCTTATGCTAGTGGTGATTTTAAAGTGAAGCCTTTACTTGTGTATCATTCAGAAAATTCCAGAGTGTTTAAGAAAAACAATGTCTTTAAGAACAAGTTGTGTGTCTTGTGGAAAGCTAATCATAAGGCATGGTTCACAAGACAAATTTTCAAAGAGTGGGTCTATGAAGTGTTTGGCCCCTGTGTGAAAAAATACCTCCAGGAAAAGAAATTGCCACTCAAGTGCCTCCTGTTAATGGACAATGCTACTGCTCATCCTCCAAACTTATTAGACCTCTTGTCTAAGGACTTCAGTTTTATAAAAGTGAAGTTCTTGCCTCCTAACACCACTCCTGTCCTCCAGTCCATGGACCAGCAGGTCATTTCTAACTTCAAAAAAAACTACACAAAAGCAGTGTTTGAAAAGTGCTTTGAAGTGACCACAGACACTAAGTTGACCCTAAGACAGTTCTGGAGGAATCACTTCAGCATCTACAACTCCATAAGCCTTATGGGAAAGGCTTGGGAGGGAGTGACTTCCAGGACTTTGAACTCTGCTTGGAGACAATTGTGGCCAGATTGTGTCCAAAAGAGGGATTTTGAAGGGTTTGAGGCTGACCCTGACCCAGCTCACTCTCTGCCTGTTGTGGACTCTATTGTGGCATTGGGGAACACCCTGGGGTTGGAGGTGAGTGGTGAGGATGTGGAAGAGTTGGTGGAGGACCACAGGGAAGAGCTAACCACTGAAGAGCTGCAAGAGCTTCATCTGGAGCAGTATCGGACCACAGCTGAGGAACTTGCTTCAGAGGAGGAGGAAGAGGGAGTGGATGAGGTGCCTTCTTCAAAGATTAAGGAGATTTGTGCCAAGTGGAATGATGTCCAAATGTTTGTGCAGAAGTACCACCCTGAGCAAGCTGAAACAAGCCATCTTTGCAACAAGTTAAGTGACAGAACCATGTCCCATTTTAGGGAAATGTTAAAGAGGTGCCAGAAACAGAGGACTATGAACAGTTTTGTGAGACAGGGGTCCAGTGACTCTCAAGCTGGTCCTAGTGGCATTAAAAGACAGAGAAGGGAAGTAACCCCAGAGAGGGCTTTACCTGAAGTCCTCATGGAGGGGGATTCTCCTTCCAAACACTTACCCCAACTCCCTCTCTCCTCCTCCCTATCTTCCAGATGCCATCACCAATCTTCAATAAAGGTAAGTAAAAATGTTATTTTATATGTATTACTATACATAATTAAAAACTATAGTATTCATTGTATGTAAAACTGTAATTAATCTCTCTAAAATGTATTTTTTGTGTGAATATTTTTGAGTTTCTGGAACGGATTAATTGTATTTCCATTATTTCTTATGGGAAATATTGCTTCGAATTTCAGACTTTTCGAACTTAGAACTAGCTCCTGGAACGGATTAAGTTTGATTTTTGAGGTTCCACTGTATTTTAAACAATGAAATTTGAACCTTTCAATTAAGAGGTATTATAATTGTACAAATTTGTAGCATAATAATGTATAATATAACAAAATGATCAATATACTATACATGTATTATTATACATGTACTATTTGTAGTGCAGAAACAGGTCACATGGTCATTAGATGAGTTACTGTGCATTCAAGTGAATGGATTATTCTATTAGGTCATGTAATTAAAAAAAAAAGTGATAGGGTCACAGGTTACACTTTTATGAAATACAGTGGTCCCTCAATAATCATCCGGCTCGATAATCGTCCTTTTCGAAAATTGTCGCGTTATTTCGTCCAAATATTGGCTCGCAAATGGTCCGTTGACTCGCTAATCGTCTTTCGTCCTGGACGCATACTCACGGCTCTGAGCCGCTTCGGCCTCCCTTTCCAGCCAATGTGCCATTGTTTACAAGTGAGTTACGGTCCCGTCACTTGTTCATATGAAATATTTCATAATATTCCATTCATTTTAGTGCTTGCAAGTGCTAAATAAGCTACCATGGCTCCAAAGAAAGCTCCTAGTGCCAAGCCTTTGGTAAAGAAGGTGAGAAGTACGATTGAATTTAAGAAAAACATCATTGAACATTATGAAAGTGGCGTACGTGTGGGTGAACTGGCCAGGATGTATAACAAATCCCGTACAACCATATCTTACATTGTGGCTAAGACAAAGGAAATCAAGGAAGCTGTTGCAAAGGGGGTAAATATGCTGACAAAAATGAGATCACCAGTACTCGAAGATGTTGAGAAGTTGTTATTGGTGTGGGTAAACGAGAAACAATTAGCATGAGATAGTCTTATGACGTCGATTATTTGTGAAAAGGCTAGGCAGTTGCATGAAGATTTGGTAAAGAAATTGCCTGCAACTAGTGGTGATGTGAGTGAATTGAAGGCCAGCAAAGGCTGGTTTGAGAGATTTAAGAAGTGTAGTGGCATACACAGTGTGATAAGGCATGGTGAGGCTGCCAGTTCGGACCAAAAAGCGGCTGAAAAATATGTGCATGAATTAAAGGAGTACATAGAGGCTGAAGGACTGAAACCTGAGCAAGTGTTCAATTGTGATGAAACAGGCCTCTTTTGGAAGAAAATGCCAAAGAGGACCTACATTACTCAGGAGGAAAAGGCACTGCCAGGACACAAGCCTATGAAAGACAGGCTGATGCTCATGTTCTGTGCTAATGCTAGTGGGGATTTAAAAGTGAAGCCGTTACTAGTGTACCATTCTGAAAATCCCAGAGTGCTCAAGAAAAACAATGTTATGAAGAGTAAATTGTGTGTATTTTGGAGATCTAATAATAAGGCATGGGTCACGAGGGAAATTTTCGTCGAGTGGTTCAATGAAGTGTTTGGCCCTAGTGTGAAGAATTACTTCCTGGAAAAGAAATTGGATCTCAAGTGCCTCCTAGTAATGGACAATGCACCTGCTCATCCTCCAAACTTGGATGACCTAATTCTGAAGGAGTTTGGGTTCATCACAGTAAAGTTCTTGCCCCGAATACCACTCCTTTCCTCCAGCCCATGGACCAGCAGGTCATTTCAAACTTTAAAAAACTATACACCAAAGCAATGTTTGAAAGGTGCTTTAATGTGACCTCAGACACTTGACCCTAAGAGATTTTTGGAAAGAGCGCTTCAGTATTCTCCATTGCATAAGCCTTATAGGTAAGGCTTGGGAGGGAGTGACTACCAGGACTTTGAACTCTGCTTGGAGAAACTTGTGGCCAGATTGTGTCCACAAGAGGGATTTTGAAGGGTTTGAGGCAGCCCCTGATGAGCCTACATCAGTTGTGAACTCTATTGTGGCATTGGGGAGTTCCATGGAGTTGGATGTGAGTTTGGAGGATGTGGAAGAGCTGGTGGAGGACCACAACGAAGGGCTAACCACTGAGAAGCTGCAAGAGCTTCAGCAGGAACAGCAACAGATTGCAGCTCTGCATCTTGCTGCAGAGGAGGAGGAAGAGAGATAGAAGAAGGTGCCTTCTTCAGAAATTAAGGAGGCTTTTGAAATGTGGGGTAGGATGGAAAGATTTGTGGAGAAACATCATCCTGAGAAGGATGTTGCAAGCCATATCGGCAACTTGTACAGTGACAGAGTCTTGGCCCATTTCAGGGAAGTTTTAAAGAGATGCCAGAAACAGAGCTCTCTGGACACTTTTTTGTGAGACAGGACTCCAGTGACTCTCAAACTGGTCCTAGTGGCATTAAGTAACTCCAGAAGAGCACTTGGTACCTGAGGTGTTGATGGAAGGGGATTCCCCTTCCAAACAGTAATTCAGTCTCCTCCTCCTCCTCCTCCTCCTCCTCCCAGTCTTCCATACACTTAAGAAGAATCGCCAATAAAGGTAAGTGTTATGCTGTTAGTTTCATTCATCATGTCCCATTGTATTGTTTATGTACTACATCTATATTTCATGTAAAAAATGTTTGTTTTAATACTTCTGGGTGTCAGGAACGGATCAATTGTATTTACATTATTTCTTATGGGGAAAATTGATTCGAAAATAGTCTATATCGATAATAGTCCCACTTCAAGGAACGGATTAAGAACGATGAACGAGGGACCACTGTACAGTTATTTAGTATTTATTTAATTGTGGGTGAGTAAGTGGTTTTTAAGAAGAGTCTTGAATTGATAAACAGCCAGTGTTTCTTTTGTATTCACAAGCGGTGTTCCTCAGGGGTCAGTGTTGGGCCCGTTGTTGTTCACAATTTACATAAACGACATAGATGAGGGAATAAATAGCGACAAGCAAATTTGCTGATGACGCCAAAATAGGCCGTCCAATTCATTCTAATGAGGACATTAGAGCCCTCCAGGATGATTTGAATAGACTGACGCAATGGTCGGAGAAGTGGCAGATGCAAAGTTCTAAATGTTGGACAGTTAAATAACCATGCCACATATAAACTAAATAATGTAGATCTTAATACTACCGATTGCAAAAAGAATTTAGGAGTTCTGGTTAGCAGTAATCTAAAACCAAGACAACAGTGCATTAGTGTTTGCAATAAAGCTAACAGAATTCTTGGCTTCATATCTAGAAGTACAGTGGACCCCCGGTTAACGAACTTTTTTCATTCCAGTAGTATGTTCAGGTGCCAGTACTGACCGAATTTTTTCCCATAAGGAATATTGTGAAGTAGATTAGTCCATTTCAGACCCCCAAACATACACGTACAAACGCACTTACATAAATACACTTACATAATTGGTCGCATTTGGAGGTGATCGTTAAGTGGGGGTCCACTGTATAAATAATAGAAGTCCTCAGGTTGTTCCTCAACTCTATATATCCTTGGTTAGGCCTCATTTAGACTATGCTGCTCATTTCTGGTCACCGTATTACAGAATGGATATAAATGCTCTGGAAAACGTACAAAGGTGGATGACAAAGATGATCCCATGTATCAGAAATCTTCCCTATGAGGATAGACTGAGGGCCCTGAATCTGCACTCTCTCGAAAGGCGCAGAATTAGGGGGGATATGATCGAGGTGTATAAATGGAAGAGGAATAAATAAAGGGGATGTAAATAGTGTGCTGAAAATTTCCAGCCAAGACAGGACTTGCAGCAATGGTTTCAAGTTGGAAAAATTCAGATTCAGGAAGGATATAGGAAAGCACTGGTTTGGTTATAGAGTTGTGGATGAGTGGAACAAGCTCCCGAGTACAGTTATTGAGGCTAAAACATTGTGTAGTTTTAAAAATAGGTTAGATAAATACATGAGTGGGTGTGAGTTGGACCTGACTAGCTTTGCTGCTGGGTCTGGTACAGTGCTCCATCCATGAGTGGGGATGACCAGACTGGGTGGGTCATTGGGAAAATTGGGGGGGGGGTCATTGGTCTAATCCGGGGGGGGGGGACATGGATCTGCTCCGTGTGGGTCAGTAGGCCTGTTGCAGTGTTCCTTCTTTCTTATGTTCTTATGTAATGAATTCCAGATTTTTGGGCCTTTTATGTGCATTGAGTTTTTACATAGTGTGAGATGGATACGGGGAACATCAGAGAGTGATCTGTGCCTTACGTTATGGCACAGATCACTGTTATGGCACAGAGGTTGGTAAGGAGAAGTTTGAGGGGAGAGTTTATATCTGAGTTTATTGTACTATGTATATAGTAGGTACAATAATAAGTATGGATGTTTTGTACATTGAGTAAGTTAAGACTTTTGAATATTGGTGGAGTATGCTGCCTGGAGTAGGAATTTATCATCATTCTGACTACAGCCTTTTGTTGGGTAATTAGTGGTCTGAGATGATTTATTGTTGAGCCCCATGCACAAATTCCATAGGTGAGATAGGGGTAAATGAGTGAGTGATATAGGGCCAGGAGAGCTGATTGTGGAACATAGTACCATATCTTCGATAGTATGCCTACAGTCTTGAAGATTTTCTTGGAAATTTGTTTTACATGTGTTTGAAATTTGAGTATTATCAAGGTGGATTCCTAAGAATTTTCCCTCTGCGAGTTTCATGATAGGTGATCCGTTTATCTTTATGTTAAGAGGAACATCTGTAGTTCTGTTCCCAAATTGAATGTAGTAGGTTTTGTCAATATTGAGAGTAAGCTTGTTAATCATCATCCAGGTAGATATTTTCTGTAATTCGGTATTTACAGTATTGGCTAGCATGACTGGGCTTGGGTGAGAGAAGACGTATGTAGTGTCATCTGCAAATAGTGTGGGTTTGAGTAGTTGCGATGCATTTGGTAGGTCATTTATGTAAACGAGAAAGAGAAGAGGGCCAAGGACACTTCCCTGTGGAACTCCAACTGTAATTGGTTGTGTGGAAGAATTTGCTCCATTTGTGTACACATATTGGCTTCTGTTACTAAGGTACAACTTTAGGTAGCTGAGGGAGTGCCCTCTTATACCATAGTGTGATAATTTTATGTTCAACAAATCATGGTTAACTGTATCAAAAGCTTTACGTAAATCAATGAAGATCCCCAATGGGACTTTTTTCTCAAGTGCAGTGTATATTTCTTCTAGCATGTGTATAATAGCATCATTCGTATTTTTATTAGGCCTGAACCCAAACTGACAAAGGTTGAGCATGTTGTGGGAGATGAGGTAGGAATAAATTTGTTTATGAATTAATTTTTCAAAGATTTTAGAGAGAAGGGGTAAGTTGGATATTGGCCTATAGTTATTCAAGTCTGCTTGATCTCCACCTTTGTGTATCGAGGTGACCCTCTCTGTTTTGAGAACTGTGGGGAAGGTAGAGGATTCAATGGATTTGTTAAAGAGTGTTGCAATGATTGGTGACAGTACTTGTGAAGCTTTTTTGTATATAAAGGGTGGTAAGTTATTTAAATCTCCTGCCTTGTTCTTATGTGTGGTGATAATAAGTGAGACTTCTGTTGGGTTGGAGCTAGGAATAGTGTGTTCGGGAAGGTGCTAGCGAGGTAGTCATTAGGTGGGGTGTTTCATCTTGGGATTTTTCCGCCAGGTTTTTTCCTATGGTGGAGAAGAAAACATTGAGTCTGTTTGCTGTTTCAGTCAGTGGGAGTAGGGGTTCTTCTGGTTTTGTTAGTTTGATTGTTCTGTTTACTGGTATCTTCTTTGTTCCTAGAATTTCAGATAGGGTTTTCCAGGTCTTTTTTATATCACCTTTTAAGTTGGATAATGTATTCTCATAATACAATTTTTTTTGTCCTTCTTATCAGACTGGGTAGGACTGATGAGTAACGTTTTGTTTGGTCTTTGGTTATTTGACCCATTCTGTACTGTTTTTCATACTGGTGCTTTATATTTATGGATTTGAGGATGCTGGATGTTAGCCAGGGACTGTTCAGTCTCTTAGCTGTGATCTGTTTAGTTTTTTTTAGGGCACTGCTTGTTATAGAGGTATTGGGACTTTCTTAGAAAATTATTAGTAGTCATCAGTATCTATATAGGTTTCTAGCTCAGTTTGACAGTCGACGTTTGTCATTGCTGTTGTGAAGTTATTAACCCTTTCAGGGTTTCGGCTGTACTAGTACGGCTTACGTGCCAGGGTTTTTGACGTACAGCGGGCCCCACTTACATGGCAGGTTAGGTTCCAGGCTACCGCCATAAAACGGAAACCACCGTAAAGTGGAACACCCTTTTTTTCCACTTATAAATGCATACAAACACTAGATAACAAGTTTACACTAACATGTATTAAGTTAGCAATAGAACCAGGCATCAAAAAACAATAAAAAAGTACAATACACACACAGTGCACTCATTACTTACCTTAAAATATTTATAGTCTTAATCTAGGGTGAGACAAGTAGTATTTATTGTAAGAAATCAAGTGTGGTATGTATGGTAATCAGCCAGGCTACCTTACCAGGCCACCCCACCCACACATACTATTCTATGATATTTAAGCATCCCAGAGCGATAAAATGTATATACAGTTCACTCATTACTTACTTTAAAATATTTTTAGTCTTAATGTAGGGTCAGGAGTAAGTAAATGAGATAAAACGAATAAATGAGAGAAAGAATGAGTACATGAGAGGGGACAGGCGCAGAGCTATGTGAACAAACCAGGCGAACGTAAGTTTTGTAAACAAACAGTGTACATGTCTGGTTTGTGTACAAGTTACATTGTGTACAGGTTGTCTCTACATTGATACGGTAGAATTAATAAAGAAGAACACTCCCATTCTCATGTAACATCATTTTGAGAAGAAATGAAGCTCTGAGTGAAGGCAATGGAAATAAGTCACACTGACTTTTTTGGGTTATCCTAGGTTCTCTACACATATGTTATGTATGATAATCTGTGTAACTGTATTTGTGTATACCTGAATAAACTTACATACGAAAGGAATAATTTTCTACAGTTACCCCGAGTAACACATTTTCTCTTATGTTAGATTAGAGAAAATGTTATTCTTGCCGTCACTTGTTTTTATTTATTTATTTATTTATTTAAAAATTTGAGCACACATACAGAGGTACAAAAAATACAGATAGGAGCAGCATGCCAAAGCCACTTATACTATGCATAGCATTACGGGCTGGCTTAAAATTAACTTAAGATGAACTAAGCAATGATGACATCAGTGATAAAACTTTAATGTAAACAGATTACTATAAAGCACAAGTGAGTATTACAAAGACAGGTCATATGGTTGTATGCATTGTTGTACATTCAGTAGAATGGAGTATTCTGTTAGGTAGTGTATTTAAAAAATAATAAAGTTAGATTGGGTTTTAGGTTTAACATTTATGTGATATAATTGTGAGAAACATTTAAGATATACAATTTATAAGGTTCAGTTATTCAGTATTTATTTGGTTTTGGGTGAGTAAGTGATCTTTGAGAAGAGACTTGAATTTATAAACAGGTAGTGTTTCTTTTATATTTACAGGTAATGAGTTCCAGATTTTAGGGCCTTTTATGTGCATTGAGTTTTTGCATAGTGTGAGATGGACACGAGGAACATCAAAGAGTGATCTGTGCCTTGTGTTATGGTCATGTGTTCTGTTGAGGTTGGCAAGGAGATGTTTGAAGGGAGGGTTAATATCAGAGTTAAGTGTTCTATGTATGTAATAGGTGCAGTAATAAGTATGAATGTTTTGTATGGTGAGTAGGTTTAGTGTATTGAATATTGGTGGAGTGTGCTGCCTATAGTGAGAATTTGTTATCATTCTAACTGCAGCCTTTTGTTGGGTAATTAGTGGTCTGAGATGGTTACTTGTTGTTGAGCCCCATGCACAAATTCCATAGGTGAGATAGGGGTAAATAAGAGAGTGATATAGGGCCAGGAGGGCTGACTGTGGAGCATAGTACCATATCTTCGATAGTATGCCTACAGTCTTGGAAATTTTCTTAGAAATTTGTTGTATATGTGTATGAAATTTGAGTCTATTATCAAGGTGGATTCCTAAGAATTTTCCCTCTGTTAGCTTTGTGATAGGTGATCCATTTATCATTATGTTAAGAGGGACATCTGTAGCTCTGTTACCAAACTGAATGAAGTAGGTTTTGTCAATGTTTAGTGTAAGTTTGTTAGTCCTCATCCAGGTAGATATTTTCTGTAATTCGGTATTTACAGTATTGGCTAGCGTGACTGGGCTCGGGTGGGAGAAGACGTATGTAGTGTCATCTGCAAATAGTGTGGGTTTGAGTAATTGCGAAGCATTTGGTAGGTCATTTATGTATAGGAGAAAGAGAAGAGGGCCAAGGACACTTCCCTGTGGGACACCAACTGTAATTGGTTGTGCAGAGGAGTTTGCCCCATTTGCATACACATATTGGCTTCTGTTGCTGAGGTATGACTTGAGGTAGTTGAGGGAGTGCCCTCTTATACCATAGTGTGACAATTTTACGTGGAGCAAGTCATGGTTAACTGTATCAAAAGCTTTACGTAAGTCAATGAAGATCCCCAGTGGGACTTCTTTTTTCTCTATTGCAGTGTATATATGCATATATTGTATATATTGTATATATTGTATATATTGTACAAGTTATCTGGCTCCCACATCTTATATTTATGTTTATTTATTCTATTGTGGGGTGTAATCATCTTTTTATGTTATGTATCGTGTTTATTATATAATTTTGAAAAAAATATCATGGATGGATTAATGAAAATGTGTATATTAACGTAATATACGACATTTAATGAGACTCGGTGAGTATTGTTATTATTATTATTATTATCATTTCTAATATGGTGTCACTTGTGCAAGTCGTCTGCTACCACATCTCACATTTATGTTTATTTATTCTACTGTGGGGTGTATTTATCTTATATGTTATGCATCGTGTTTATTATATAATTTTGAAAAAAATATCATAGATGGATTAATGAAAATGTGTATATTAACGTAATATACGACATTTAAATGACTCGATGATTATTATTATCATTACTAATATGACGTCTGGAGACATAAGACGCTTACCGATTTTAATGTGTACCTGCACGATAGCACAGTATGTAAGTTTATTTAGGTACAGGTATACATAAGTATAATTATCAGAGTATATATAAAATATATGGAGAGACTTAGTGCTTACTGAGCTCACGGAGAATGTAAACAAACAGGGTGGGGCACGGTGACCGTATTAGAAAGTCAGGTGGGGGGAGCCGTTTATAGCGAGTTTTGGTCATAATTTGAAATGACCGTATTAGCAGAACGCCGTAAGTGAAACGCCGTAAAGCGGGGCCCTACTGTACTAGTATGCATCAATTCTAGCGCCTTCAAATCTCGCGGAAAAGGCTGGTAGGCCTAGATGTGAGAGAATGGGTATGTGTGGTCGGTGTGCGCAGTAGAAAAAATATCTGGGACCCAGTGGCGCATTGTGGGTACGCCATTTTAGTAGACCTTGTTCACCATGCCTCGCAGTAAGAAGCTCCTCACTCCTCGGTGAATTGGGACACTTTTGTTCCCCAATGACAGTTCTAATACAGATGGAAGTGCCAGTGAAGATGAGTTTCAAGGTTTTGGTGAGGTTGTGGCCAAAATTAATGACCATAATATCGGTAATAGTGAGGAAAACCCATAAGAATTTTTTTTTTTTTTTTTTTTTTTTTAAATTTTGGCGACCCTGAGAACAAGTCTCTAAGAGGGCCTGGCGACCCTGAAAGGGTTAATGGCTGTCTCATTGTGAAGGCTGAAGGTTACTTTAGTAGTGTCTTGGGGTAATTTACTTTGATTGGTTATGAGAAAGGTAAGGAAGTGGTCTGTGGTATTATCTGTGATTATGCCTGATTTTAACAGTTTCAGGGTTTCTGCCATACTAGTACGGCTTACGCACCAGGGTTTTTAACGTACTAGTACGCCTAAATTCTTGCGCCCTCAAATCTAGTGAGAAAGCTGGTAGGGCTACATATGAAAGAATGGGTCTATGGGGTCAGTGTGTGCAGTATAAAAAAAATCCTGCAGCACACAGTGTGTAATGAGAAAAAAAAAACTTAGTGTTTTTGGATTAAAACAGCAACTTTGCACTGTTTTTTTTATATGGTATTTATTGTTGTATTCTAGTTTTCTTGGTCTCATTTTATAGAATGGAAGACATATTACAGAAATTGAGATGATTTTGACTGGTTTTACAATGAAAAGTACCTTGAAATTGAGCTCAAAGTAGCAGAAATGTTCGATTTATACCAAAGTTCAAAAGTAAACAAATCATGCCAAGCATCCAATACACATCAACTGGTGAGTCTAATATTCTTTCACAAGTGCGCTGATATTATTTATACCATTTCTACACTAATGCAGTAGTCTGCATAACAGTAAATCTTCTTTTTTTTGTAAGAATAAAAATTCAAAGTGGAAAGCCAAAGATAAGAGGGGCCTGGGGATGTGACTAACGAACAGAGAACTTGTTATTTTAGTGCCAGGAATGTCTTTCCTGTTTATTCTGGACCCTATTTGCAAATTGGCATCTTTGGAAATTTGTGTCAAATTGGCAAAATTGCTAAATTCTGACCACTTTATTGGATAGTTGAAATCGGTAAATGGGTGATTTCTTGTACTCATTCGATAGACAAAATGGAGTTCTAGCGAAACAGTTATGATTTTTGTCGACTAGTACACTGGAATTGGCCGAAAATAAGGCTCAAAGTGGGCAAAATCGCCAATGCGTAAACATCGTCGAGACCGTTAACTTCGCGAGAGCATAATTCCCTAATTTTTCCACCAAATTTCATACTTTTGGAGTCATTATGATCGGGAAAAGATTCTCTATCTTTTAAATATAAAAAAATCTTTTTTTTTTTTTTTTAACCCTTCGACTGTTTCCGACGTATAAATACGTCTTACGAGCCAATGTTTCTGACGTATTTATACGCACAAATTCTAGCGGCTTCAAATCAAGCGCCAAAGGCCTGGTAGGCCTACACGAGAGAGAATGGGTCTCAGTGGTCGGTGTGCACCCTGTGAAAAAAATCTGGGACCCAGTGGTGCATTGTGGGAATGCCATGTTGTTAGTCCATTTTCACCATGCCTCTCGGTAAGAAGTTCCTCACTCCTCGGCGGATTGGAGGTCTTTTGTTCCCAAGTGATAGCTCTAACAGCGATGAAAATGTCAGTGACAGTGAATTCCAGGGTTTTGAAGTGAGTGTTACCGGAAAAAGTGCCCAGGATAACATAATTAGTGATGAAAACCCAGATGACCCACAACCTTCCACCTCTGGTGCTGTGCCGGCTTGTTCACGTTCACGTTCGCCTGTACCAGGACGAAAGAGGAAACTATTTGGTCGTGTACAACACCCAGATGATAGCAGTGATAGTGATAGTGATTTCAAGGTCATTGAAAGCAGTTCTAGGGACAGTGAGAGTGAACATTCCCCAGTGAAGTGGCAGTATGTACAACGTAGCATGCCATCTGGTAGTGTTTCATATGTTGTTCCAAGGGGAAGGAGAAACTCTGGGAGCACATCCCATGGCCCTACACCACGACCTGATAGTGAAGATGACGATATTGTAACGATGGGTATGAATGGTGACAGTGAGGGAGGAGGCAGTGGTGGTGATAGTGAGGGTGGCACGGCCCATGTGGCACCATCAGCGGGCCACGCTACTACCCACGCTGCTGACGCAGCACAACAACTCAGCCTCACCCTACCCCACATCCCTCATCCACAACCTGCATCACCACAACCTGCAACCAACCACAATCCGCACAACCACAACCACGGACAATATCCAGACCCACCAGCCAGACCGCCACTGGATTGGCAGGGACGGTGACAAGTTTTGTTCCCAGCCCCATGACTTTGATGAAACACAAAGTGGAATAAAGCATCTTGTCCACTTTGGAACAATGCCAGTGAACTGGACTGCTTTGAGTCATTCTTCGATGAACCCTGATGGACATCATTGTCAGGGAAACAAACACTTACTGTGATTACACCATGGCAAATACAATTCTCTCACCAAAATCACGGCTACACAAGTGGAAGGAGACAAACTGTGGCAGAGATGTAACTGTTTTTTGCCACAATAATGCTTATGCCACATGTGTATAAGCACACTGTCACCACATACTGGGCAACAGAAGCCTGATTTCAACTCCAGGTTTTAGTGACCATTATAGGTGTCATCGTTTCTGATACTGTTACGTATGTTACACTTTTCAGACAAAAACCAGGCCTGACAGAAGCGACAGGTTATATAAGATCAGAAATGTGTTTATGTACCTGAAACAAAAGTGCTGCATGTATTTTTATCCCTTCGGAAGCTTGTTATTGATGAGTCCTTGATTTTATTCAAAGGAAGACTCTCATTCAAGCATTATATACAAGCAAGAGGAAACGCTTTGGTATAAGTATTTGTACTGTGTGATTGCAGAAGTGGTCTATGTTTTGGATATCATTGTGTACACTGGCAGTATACTTTGAGAGATACCATGAAGTTATTGGGTATCTGGTGATGTGGTTCGAACAATGATGGAACCATATCTTGGTAAGGGGCATATGTTATTTACTGATAACTGGTACACAAGCCCCTTACTCAGTGATTTCTTGCGAGTGAACTTGACAGACGTGTGTGGCACAGTGCGTGGTAATCGTAAACATATGCCAAGGTTCAACGCTGGCACTCGCAGAGGTGAGGTGCAAGCTTTGCTGCCAATGACATCATGGCATTTCGGTGGCATGACAAACGTGATGTCACATTGTTGACATCAGTTCACAGAAACGAATGGTACCCAGTGGCAGGGACAACAGAGAGACCAATGAACCCATTCTAAAGCCTGCAGCTGTCATGGACTACAACCTCATATTCGCTTAGTGGACAATGTGACATGCAGATTGGGTTTGCAGACTGTGTACGCAAGAGTTATAAGTGGTATAAAAATTTTTTTTCCATCTTGTTGATATCTCTATGCTAAATGCTTATAACGTATACAAGTTGAAGACCAACAAAAACACCAAATATGGTGAATTTTGCCTGTCAGTAATCAGACAAATAATTGCAAAGTACCAAGGAGCAACTCGTGCAATAGACCAGCGCCCACAGGCGTCATCTCGTTTGAGGCCTGGTGATCACTACCCCATACAGCTGCCTCCTACTACTGCCAAGAAAAATGCTCAGAAGAGGTGTTATGTATGTATGCATACCACAAAATGCCCACAAACACGCAGAGACATTCGTTTTGTGTGTGAGGAGTGTGAAGTGCCCCTCTGCATATACCCATGTTTCAAAGAGTTCCACAAGCTGCAGCAGTTCTAGGAACGTGTTTAGTGACTGTACATATGTATATATATTATGGAACAATAGTAATAGTATTGTTTGTGTAAACAAAGTGTATACACAAACTAATAGTGATAAAGTTTGTTCTGTTATTGTGTTGTAAACAATGAGTGTATATTTGAAGAATGCACCTTACATTGGTCTCAAAGGCCACATAAGTTACCTGGAACAGAAAAAATATTGAAAAATGCAAGAAACCTTTGAATTAGAGTACGTGTAAATAAAAGAATACCGGGTGGGTGGCGGTCGCCGCTGTTGCCGTATGCACGTCACTTTCTGCAAACTTTGCGGCTCTATATCTCGGTAAGTACTGATGGCAAAAATTTTTTTTAGGCTTAAAACACTACTAAAAATATTCCTAACATTTTCATAAGAAAAAATAATTTTTTTTTTTTCGAGTATTTGGCGACATAGAATGACAGTTTCAGAGAGGGGCCTGAAACAGTCAAAGGGTTAATTTGGCCGACCCTGAGAACAGTCTCTGAGAGGACCTGTCGACCCCCAAAGGGTTAATATTTGACTGTGGTACTCTGTAATAGTAAATGACCAAGGCAGGTATAAATGTCCACCTGTCAGTTGTGTTTGTGACAATGTGAGTACAATTCAGTACTTAATTATAGTGTCAGAACAAAGATTGGTTATCAAATGACAAGAACTACTTATAAATTGTAATTATCAAAACATAAAAATTATATAAAATATGAAAAATGAAAAAAAGGTATATCGGTAACATTTCTGCAAGTGGCAGGACTTGATGTTGCTGTCAAGTGAGTATCCAGTACCACTTCTCTGCCTCATAGCTCTATGAGATAAGATAAGATTTCGTTCGGATCTTTAACCCGGAGGGTTAGCCACCCAGATAACCCAAAAAGTCAGTGCGTCATCGAGGACTGTAAACTTATTTCCATTGGGGTCCTATAATCTTGTCCCCCAGGATGCGACCCACACCAGTCGATAACACCAGGTACTATTTGCTGCTAGGTGAACAGGACAACAGGTGTAACAGAAACGTGTCGAAATGTTTCCACCACCGGGAATCGATCCCGGGCCTCCGTGTGTGAAGTGGGAGATTTAGCCACCAGGGCCACCGGGCCACCGCCAGGCTACTGACCTAACTTTTTTTTTATCCTATAACACTTAGAAAAATGTGCTCTTTATTTTCTTTAAAAAAAAAAAATTATTTTTCAAAATATTCGGGGCACTGGGGTAGTGAACATACATATATACATTTGGACCATTTATGGGTTAAATCTCTCAAACCAACCTTTGCTGGCCTTAAATTCACCAATATGAGCACTAGTTCCAGGCATTTTTTCCTGTTCACCTGGGTGTTAGTTGACTGGTGTGGATCGCATCCTGGGGGACAAGATTAAGGACCCCAATGGAAATAAGTTACAGTCCTTGATGACGCACCGACTTTCTTGGGTTATCCTGGGTGGCTAACCCTCTGGGGTTAATTGTTTCTTGGTACATGTAATCGTTTCTCGGTAAGCCACACCAACAACAGTCTCTCCACATCTTTGAGTAGTACAGCTGATGGTGCAGCAGCAGCTGATGGTGGTGCAGCAGCAGCTGATGGTGGTGCAGCAGCAGCAGCTGATGGTGGTGCAGCAGCAGCAGTTGACGGTGGTGCAGCAGCAGCAGCAGTTGACGGTGGTGCAGCAGCAGCAGCAGTTGACGGTGGTGCAGCAGCAGCAGCAGTTGACGGTGGTGCAGCATGACTGCCAGCAGCCTGACGGTGGTGCAGCAGCAGCAGCTGATGGTGGTGCAGCAGCAGCAGCAGCTGACGGTGGTGCAGCAGCAGCAGCTGACGGTGGTGCAGCAGCAGCAGCTGACGGTGGTGCAGCAGCAGCAGGACGATGGTACAGCAGCAGCAGACGATGGTACAGCAGCAGCAGCTGACGGTGGTGCAGCAGCAGTAGCTGACGGTGATGCAGCAGCTGATGGTGGTGCAGCAGCAGCAGCAGCTGACGGTGGTGCAGCAGCAGCTGACGGTGGTGCAGCAGCAGCTGATGGCTTGTGAGGACATTCGGGATGAATGTCCTTACCCGAGTTTTTCATCATTGGTCAAGCCAACATTTTTATGCAGAAACGTACATCATTACCCGATTTTATCATTAGTCGATGCCTTCGTTGGTCGGGGGTCCACTGTACATGCATTTATAAGTGGAAAAAAGGGTGTTCCACTTTATGGCAGTAGCCTTGAACCTAACTTGCCATATAAGAGGGGCCCTACTGTATATCTCATTGTTTTCTGTATGTAAAACTATAGTTATTCTCTGTAAAATATATTTTTGTTAATGCTTTTGTGTTTACCTGGAGAGTGTTTCAGGGGTCAACGCCCCCACGGCCCAGTCTGAGACCAGGCCTCATGGTGGATCAGGGTCTGATCAACCAGGCTGTTACTACTGGCTGCACACAAGCTGATGTACGAACCACAGCCCAGTTGGTCAGGTACTGACTTTAGATGCCTGTCCAGTGCCTTCTTGAAGACTGCCAGGGGTCTGTTGGTAATCCCCCTCATGTATGTTGGGAGGCAATTGAACAGTCTTGGCCCGGACACTTATATTTGTTGTCTCTCGGTTGTACTCGTGGCGCCCCTGCTTTTCATCGGGGGAATGTTGCATCTCCTACCGAGTCTTTGCTTTCATGTGGAATGATTTTCGTGTGCAGTTTGGTACCAATCCCTCCAGGACCTTAAAAGTGTATATTATCATATATATCTCGCATGTGTTCGAGGGAATACAGATCAAGGACCTTCAACCATTCCCAGTAGTTTAGGTGCCGCATCGCACTTGTGTGTGCTGTGAAGGTTCTTTGTACTCTCTCCAGGTCTACAATGTCGCCAGCCTTGAGGGGGCTGTTAGTGTACAGCAGTATTCCAGCCTAGAGAGCACAAGCTATTGAAGAGAATCATAATGAGCTTGGCATCCCTAGTTTTGAAGCTTCTCATTTACCATCCTATCGTTTTCCTAGCGGATGAGGTAGATACATTGTTGTGGTCTTTGAAGGCGAGATCCTCTAACATATCACTCCCAGGTCCTTCACATTACTTTTCTGCTCTATTGTATGGTTAGAATTTGTGGTATACCCTGACACATTTTTAATTTCTTCAAGTTTTCCATATCTAGGTAGTTGAAATTTCTCTTTGTTGAACTTCATATTGTTTTGAGTTGCCCATATGAAGATTTTGGTTGATGTCCACTTGGAGTCTCGCAGTGTCTTCGATGGAGGTCACTGCCATGGTGATCCGGGGTGTCATTCGCAAAGGAAGACACGGAGCTATGGCTTACATCTCTGTCTGAAATGAGGAGGAATAGAATGGGAGCGAGAGTACTGTGCCTTGTGAACAGAGCTTTTTACCATGGCTGCCTGGGACTTTACTCTGTTTATTATTACTCTTTGTGTTCTATTTGTCAGGAAGTTGTAGGTCTATCTTCCAACTTTTCCCGTTTTTTCCTTTTACCCGATTTTATGTGCTGTTAAAACAGGTCCCCACTTGCCCCGAAAGCTTTTGAAAAGTTCTGTATACTAAAATCTGATTTTGTTTATCCTCGCAGCATCCGGGGACCAAGTCATAGGGGTTTTCCAGTAGCTGAACGGCAGGGGGAAGCCCCCAAACCCGTGTTGCCCCGGGGTTGGGGTTTTAATGATGGGTTTCTAGGGGGGGGGGCCCCTTATCTGCTTCTTAAAAACCCAAATAAAAGATTTTTATGTGGGATATTAGTGTTTAATCGGTCTTTTTGGGGTTTTTCTTTCCCATTGTTTTACTGCACCTTTGTGGGGGGGGAAATGGGTTTTTGGGTTTTTTAGTGTGTGGGGGATGCCCGTGCCCATGCTCCTTTCCCCGAAAAAGGGAAAGGACAGATAGGGGCTTCTAGAAAATTCTTGATAAAACACGGGATTTCCCCACGAGTCTGGACCGGGGGCCCAGAGTGCAGGGCTTTTGTCTTTTAATTCCCTTTTAAAAAATTTTGTGAGGTTAAAATAAAAATCGGAGGGAGAGTTTTGGGTGCCCAAAAATTTTGGGGGTTTCCCGTTGGGGAAAAGAATTGTTTTGGAAATTGTGGGGCCCCCTTAGAGTGGGCGTGGATCGATTTTAACTAAAATCATTTTGGGGATTTTCGTATCTCAGCTTTTCTTGGCTGCCATCTTTTGTATGTCCCATGCCTAAGCGGGGGCCCCATTACTGGATGTTTTCCCCCTTAGATTTGGCAAAAAGAGAAAAAGTTTTTTGGGGTTTTTTTCATTTTTCCTGTATGGCTTTTAGTTTTCCTGTGATTTTTTGTCCCCTTTAAAAATTCCTTCGGGTTTAAAGTTCAATTTTGAAATTTTCATTGACTAGTCCCTCCCTTCTTTATTTCAGAAATATTGACCCCACCAGCAGCTTTTGTGATTCTTTGTTTTTGTCTCTTAGGGAACATCTTTCCCTTTTAGATTAATCTTCTTTTCTTTGGAATGTGCCCTTGAGCGGATCTCAAGAACCACAGAATTAATTTTTTAAAGGGCCCAAATTTTTGGATCGGGTTGTTTAGGTTATTTCCGCTTGTTTCTTTTAGGAAATGGTTTACTTGACCCCATTTTTTTTTGCTTTGTTTTTGGGAAATTGAATTTCTTGAAGAGCCCTTCATGATGCTACATTTTGAGGCCCGGGAAACCCCTGTGCAAAATTGTTTTTCAGGGGAAAAACCCTGACATTGATGGATCGACATTCGAAAAACCCGACATTCGATGTTTTTAAAAAAACAAAAAAAATTTCATCTAAAACATTCGAGGGAAAAACCCCGACATTTGATCGATTCTTTACGAGACGTGCCCACTTTTGTGGCCTAAATTGTTGCCGTGTGTCCCAGTGTTTAAAAGCCAGCCAGTGTGAAAGCATCTAAGGATACTTTCGGTACATTTCACATTACCAAATATCATGTTTTTGGTGCTTGTTTCTCCCAAAAAAAGAAATTAGGGGCCCCCAAAGAAAGTTCTAGTCCCAAAACCTTCGAGGAAAAAAAGGGGCTAATGACTATTGAAATGAAAAAAGAGATAATTGCAAAGTACGAAAAAAGGGGTGCGGGGTGTCGGAGTGGGGTTTGGGTTTTTTAGTAAACCCCCAATCAACCCCTTTTTTTCCCTTTGGAGCAGGAAAGCGGCAATCAAGGGGAAGTGTTGTTGCAAAAAAGGGGCAACTTTTTTTTCGGGAAAAAGAGTTTGCTAGTGTTAGAAGATGTTTTAGGAATGTTATTTTGGGGTGGATAAAAGAAAAAAGTTTTTGCTTTTTCAAATGACCCTTTGTTTAAAAGGTTGGGAGTTGCATGGGTGATTTGGGAAAAAAAATGCCTGAAAATAGTGGTGATGTGAGTGAATTTTAAAGGGAGGAAAAGGGTTTGGTTTGGGAAGACTTAAGGGAAACGTAGTGGCATACACAGTGTGTTAAAGGGATGGTCCTTAAAGGAAGGGGATTCCCCCCTTTTAAACACTAAACCCATCCACACATCCCTCCTCCCATTTCCCTTTTTAATCATTAAACCCGATTTTATTAACCCCCTTGGGCTGTCGCAACCCCAATCCCGGGTTGGGCTCCCGGTGTTGCAAATTTTCAAAAACAAAAAAAAATTTTTTTTTCTTATGAAATGGGTTTGAGAATCTTTTCCCAAATTTTAAAGACCCCCAAAAAAAAAAGGGAAAATTTTATGGAAAATTTAAAAAAGGAATTACGCCCCTTTGTGGAAATTAGCGACCTTGGCGATATTTAGAAAACGGCGGGGTTTTGCCCATTTTTGGGGCCCCATTTTTTGGCTAATTCCTTTTTCAGCCCCCAAACCCTAGCTTTTTCTTTTTTAACTCCATTTTTTTTTATCGATTTAGTACAAGGGAAAAGGGCCCCTTTTCCAATTTCAAAACCCTTAATTGTGGTCAGGGAAAATTTTCAATTTGGCCAAAAATTTTAAGAAAATTCCCAAAAAAATGCAATTTCAAAATTTAAAGGGCCCCGAATGAACAAAAGCAGACATTTTCCCGGCTTTTTAAAATTTAAAAATTTCTTTGTTCATCAGTCAAAGTTTTTCCGGCCCCCGATTTTTACTCTTTCTTTTATTTTGAAAATTTTTTTTCAAACAAAAAAAAAGAAAATTTTTTTTTTATTTTGCGACTACTCCCAAAACGGGAATTTTTGTAAAAAATTTAAAACAACCCCTTCATGACTGGGATATTTGAATGGTTAAATTGGAATTTTATTGGCCCCAAAGATTTTCCCTTTTTTTTTTTTTTATTTTGAAAATCGGCCCAAAAATTTAAAAAATTTCCCCCCACTTTGAGTCCATTTTCCCGGTTTTTTTTTTAGTAAAAAACAAACAAAATTTATCTCTCTTTCTATAATATGTTTTCCATTCTATCAATGAGACCAAGGGGAAAAAGGGGAAAAAAACCATAAATTAAATATACGGGAAAAAAAGGAAAAACAAAGGGCGGCATTTTAATTAAAAAAAAAAGCGGAGGTTTTTTTTTTCATTATGCACTGGTTTTCCCGGATTTTTTTTAAGTTTGGGGCCCAGTGACCCACAGACCCTTCTCTCACAAGTGGGCCTACCAGCTTTCTCCTTCTTGATTTGAAGCCGCTAGAATTTGGGTTTAAGTATATAGTCAAACACGGTCCCCTCGAAAGTGTATATATACGGCCGCGACAGTAAAAGGGGTTTAAGGTATTCAATTTTTCTATTGTTATTAATCTATTGTTATTGAATTATTCTATTGCATTAAATTTAATATTTTTTGGGGTAAATTTTTTTTTTTTCATACTTTTGGGTTTCTTCAGGGATTAATTTGATTTCCATTATTTCTTAGGGAAAAAAATTAAAATTTGACTTTCGATATTTTCGACATTTGTAGTTTCCAGGAACGGATGAGTATCAATGTCGGGGTCCATTCCCTTTTATTTTGGATCTGGTAAATTTGTCTTTATACAGTTATATTCAATCAATCATATTTTAGTCAAGATAAAGCCCAGCATATTTTCTAGTCTTGTAGGCTTCTATTTGGGGTTTAAGGTAAATTTGTTGCAGAGATTTAATAGTTCTGTGTGTGTAATTTTCACTGAGCTGCTTCCTGGGGTGATCTCTCTAAAACATTGCTATACTCCTCCATTTTTGGTGTCTCGGTTGAAATCTCTAGTAGTAAGATGTTTGGGGCAGGGTTGGGGATTTTTCCCCGACAGTGGCAAAATTTTTCAATCTCTCCCGGGAAATTTCTGGAAAGTTGCTCTGGAGCTTGTGTACTCCAAGTGACAAGGGTTTTTGGTTTTTGAATTTACCCCCAAAACTTCAACTACATCATTTGGGTGTTTAGTGTTCTGTGCAAATGGGACTCTGGACAACAGGCCAACCCCCCCTTTTTGCCTGTTTTTTTGCATTGTAATAGGTTATAACTGGGATCCAATTTTTTTTGATAAGGATCCTTGTGTGGGTCTCTGAAAGCTGCAAACTTGCATTTGACCCCTGTGCAGTCCTTTATGTTTAAAAAATTTTGTTGTTTTTTTTATGGCTTTAGACCCCGTATGTTTCAAAGACAAATGTTGATTGGTGGATTTAGGGGGGGGGGGGTTTTTTGCGGCTCTAATATCCGTTGTTTTGGGGTAGACGCCAATTTCCTGCCTGCTCCAGAAGTGTTTTCAGGTGGGGGGTAGGATTATTGTCATTTCTTGCCATTTTTTTTTTCCTTTGGCCCCCAAAAAATCCCGTCCCTGCAGAGGTTTTGGCTCCCCTCTTTTGTTTCCCATAGTCTGGCTGGTCTGTGTCTTCTAGGCCCCTTTAGATGATGTACCTGGCAGTATGCATTGTAGCATTTTCTTTCATGAATTGATGAGCAACACATTTCTGGGTGAAATAAGTTGCAAGAAGGGAAGTTGCACTCTCCTGTTGTCATGTGGGTGCGGCATTTTTTGGATGGTCAAAGGTGCGTCTCCCACCTGTTTTACCAGATATACCGTGCCTGCAGATACCCAAGGTATAGTTTTTTACATAGATTGTACTTCTGTTTGCTAGGATTTATTGAGCTGTGTTCACTGCTGGTGCATTTATTTTTCCTGTTTCCTCAATATCTTTTACCCCTGTATGGACATCAGTGCTTCCCCCCAGGTTTTGCTGGTAGCATGTCGACACTATTCCCTGAGGCTCATCCCCTTTTGATCCATCTCCAGCATAAACTCTATTTTGAACCTCTGTGGACAGAATAAAGTTATCTTCAATGTCCTCCAGGACAACACTAGCACCCTCATCACTGTCCTCCAGGACAGCACTAGCAACCCTCAGCACTGTCCTCCATGACAGCACTAGCACCCTCAGGAGCCTGCCAAGACAGCCCCCATCCCTACCACCCATCTTTTTTTTCCCAACTGTCATACCATGCTGACATGTCTTTCAAGAAGCATGTTTTATGGTGTTTTTTGTCTTTTTATATAGGGTGTCATTTCCTCATACAGGTGTATCTTTTTTGGGGCAAACCCAAAACATCTCTCTGATTTTGTCAAGTGTGGTCACTAGTTTAAAATCCCTGCTATACTATGGGACCACTGACCACACAGATGGCAAGCAATCCAGGCCTGTCTTCGTCCCTTACCCTTTCTGCAGACTACACAGATCTTCATGGTGGTGGTCATCTTACAATACTAGACAACTCCCCTAGCTAGCTAGTCTAAAATTCCCCGTTTGTATTTAGTTTTTGTAACTTTTTCCCGATTTGGCTTTATTCCAATGAAACCATTTGAATCCACCTGAATCCAGCTTTATTTCCAACTAAAGCATTTGAAATCCACCCGAATCCAGTGAAACTGGAAGAATAAAGTTAGTGAATCACTGTATATGTTTTTCCTAATAAGCACATTAACAGTAAATCTGTATCTGTATTGTAACTATTTGTTGTAGTTTCGTGTTTGAGTGTTTGATAGGGCGCGTAGAGCCCATCAGTTAGTGAAACCAGTCAGAGGATACATTGTTATCAACGAAACCATTTTAATCCCCGGGCAATGGATGAATCCTGGCAGATCCGGATTAGGCTCACTGGGTGATTATGGACTAGCTCATGAAAAGGACTGCTGAAAAAAATTAAACAGAGCAATATGTGTTCAGTTTGATACAGAAAGTATAGCTTGCGTGTTTGGGCACCGATGGCTTCATATATGAAGATTACTGGAGGAACAATGATTTCCATTGTGTATATTGCGACCACTACTAACTACAGGTTTACCACACACTGTATACGTCACTCCATCACAGTAAGTACTAACAACTATACATTGTTTATCATATGTCTACAAAACTGTACACTTTTTGTATTTCCTCGAGATTTTACACCTCTTCGTATTTCATGGTGTCTGGAATGGCTTAACCCTTGAGCGTCAGTCACGTACATGTACGTCATTAGAGATATGGTTGGTCACGTACTTATACGCATAAATTCTAGCACCTTCAAATCGAGTGGGAGAAAGCTGGTAGGCCTACATGTGAGAGAATGGGTCTGCATGGTTAGTGTGCACAGTATAAAAAAAATCTTGGAGCCAATAGTGCATTGTGGGAATGCCATTTCAGTAGCCTTGTTTACCATGCCTTGCGGTAAGAAATACCTCACTCCCCGGCAAATTAGGACTCTCATTTTCCTGAGTGAGAGTTCTAAGACAGATGTGTCAGTGAAGATGAATTTCATGGTTCTGAGGAGTTTGTGACCGAAAGCAATGCTCAGGAAACCGGAAGGAAGGAAGGCAGGAAGGAAGACAGGAAAGAAGGGGGAAATAAGGAAGGAAGGTAGGTAGGAAGGAAGGAAGGTAGGAAGAAAGGAAAACCCAGACACCCAGACTACCATCAACCTAGGATAACACAAAAAAGTCAGTGACTTATTTGCATGTGGGTGGTGGGGTTGGGATGCCTCTAGCCTCCTCCACATTGCAAATTCTAAAACCCATTCCTCACACCCATATAAAAATGTTGGTACCGCTGTTCTCTGATACATTTCCCCTTTTGCTTCTGTATATCAATACGTATTTCTTTACCCACATACTTCAGCATTTCATCCAACCTTTTCCTGTCTTCTGTTCTGTAGTTTACTTCGTCTTCATGTAGATTGTGTAATTTTGAGTATTAGATTATTGGCTGGTTTTATTTAATTTTCCATAATCTCTGGTCATCCTTGAATAACTGCAGTAATTTGAATTTATGTACTTCTTACTGTTTCTACAAGCCTTTATTTTCTTGACTAGTCATTTTCCTTGTATCCTTGGTGACCTTTGTGGCACCATGAATAGCATAGCTCACGTTCTAACACTTCCAGGACATCTGTTCAGTATGTTCTATCTGGCTAATGCAAAACACACTTGTATTTGTTGGGCATACATAAACCTAGGACATCTGTCACAACCAGTATTTTAGGAAAACTGGAATATTACATGTAAAGAGGAATGGTGAAGGTTAGCTAAGACTGCTTTTAAACTGTATGGCTACAGTCTTGTTAGAATTTTCAGAAAGAATGAGGCATAAGACCTGTGTACTGTGTAACAAGCATACTCTTTACTTGAATAACTAATGTACTATTTATTTTTAGCATATGATGAACCTTTATTCTTTTGTTCTCTTAAGGGAAAAAGGTACCTTAATGCTTGGTGATAGGTATTGAACATGATTACCTCTTTCCTCAGGTACTATATGATAACTATTGGCTTAGTGTTTGAAATGAATGTAAAGATAATTTTGTCCTTTGTTTCAGGTTGAAGCTGTACACAAGTTTTACTCAGGACTTCCTGACCAGAAAGTTTCGGTCTCGCAGTCATTTGTGGAGAATGAACAGTTAGAAATAGAACATCTTTACATGAAATTTAAAAAATTCTATAGTTGGAATGGCAAGAGACTTCATTTGCTGAAGCTAAATAGAAAATAGTAAAGTAATACAAAATTGATTGAATCAAAATATAATAAATGACTTCATATTACTTAATTTTCTCTTGAAGACAACATAGTTATTCTTTATTCTACCTTTCCTTGTACTTTAATGGCACAATTAGTCTTCATATCTGTATCTTTGTGCAAAAATAGTAATACAAATTATATTTTAATGTAAATATATTTTACTTGAAACTAATGTTAAAATACCAAGAAATAATTTCGGATAAAACTTTTATTAATGTGTAAAATATAAAAGCAGGCAAGAAAGTTATCAAATTATGTTAAAACCTTCATAGTGATAGTTTCTGTCTAGGATACTGGGGTGCTGTGTACTGGGGTGCTGTGTACTGGGGTGCTGTGTACTGGGGTGCTGTGTACTGGGGTGGCACAAATGAATGAATTTCAGGGAACAACTTGACTATTGCAGGTTTAGTACTTGGTTATAATCATAATCAGGGAACCATTTTTACTTTTGTGGGTTCCATACATGTGTATTACTAGTATATATGATACTACGTTCAGTAAAATATTTTCCCTTTTAAGAAGAACTGTGTAAATTAATAAATCAGTTTAATGTTCAATAAATGAAAACTATTTTAAAGAATTTGAAAATAAACTAACAACCAGAAGTTATAGGGGTTTTCATATGTTTTTTTTTTCTATGTGATTTAAAGTTTAGGGATTTTTTTTTTTTTTTATGGATTTATGTTTAAAAAATTGTATGCCTTTATAAATAAATTACCTATTGGATGAGTCTACAATAAATTATCTTCATGGTTAGAATCAGTTGAGCAGATTGTTTATTAACCCTTTCAGGGTCCGTCCCGTAGATCTACGGCTTTAACGTTCAGGGCCCAAACCGTAGATCTACGTCATGAGCTCAGCTCACTCTGATAAACTGTGAGTGGTAAATTTGGGCCTAGATATGAGAGAATACATCTATGTGGTATGTGTGCACCACATAAACAAATCCTGCAGCACACTGTGTATAATGAGAGAAAAAAAAACTGAGACCATGATTTTCGATTAAAACAGCGACTTTGCAGTGTTTTTTTTTCGTATGTTTTTATAGTTGTATTTGTGATTTCTTGGTCTCATTTGATAGAATGGAAGACATATTACAGAAATAGAGATAATTTTGATTGGTGTTAGCACTGGAAATGGCTTGAAACTGAGCTCAAAGTTTTTGCCGGTGTTCAAGAGTAAACAAACGACCTCACACATCTAATACATGCCAGCTGGTGGGTCTAATATACATTCACAAATGTGGTGATGAAATTTATACAATTATTACAATATTGCATAACAGTAAATCTTCTATTTTTTGGTGTGAATAAAAATTCATTATGTGAATAAAAAATCAAAATGGAATTTATTTGCAAAGCCTCAAAACATAACTAATGAACAGAGGAAATGTTAGTTTAGTGCCAGGAATGCCTACATTGTTTATTCTGGACCCTATTTTGAAATTGGAATATTTTGAACTTTGTGTTTAAATTGGCCAAATTACCAATTTCCGGTCACTTTATTTTGTAGTTGAAACAGTTGACTTGGCGATTTCTTGTGCTCAATCGATAGAATAGAAGTAATACTAGTGAAATAGCTAAGATTTGGTCGACTGGAATAATGTAATTGGCCTAAAATGGAGTCAAAGTCGGCAAAATCGCCGATTCGTAATATCGCTGATACATCAAAATTCACGACAGCATAATTTCGTCAATTTTCCATCAAATTTCGTACTTTTTGTTTTATTACATTCACAAAAAGATTCTCTACCATTTCATAAGAAAAAATAAAATTTTTTTTTTTTTTTTAAATTCTTGGACACTGGGGCACCACTTCAGATTTTGGCCTTGGACCCTGAAAGGGTTAAGTAGGTGCTTGTATGTTTTATGGAAGGGTCTCCAAATTTTTCACTACAAGGACCATGTTGTATACAGCCTCTCCTCACTTAGCAACATACTCATTTACTGACGCCTCAAACTTGCGACAGGCTCTCTGGCCAGTATTCATACCTAAATAATGGTATGAACCTTGTCGGTTCAGCGCTTTCTTTGATATTAATATAATAACCTAAATAATGTATATGGAGCTGATTTCCTCTATTCTGTTTATTTCAATATACAGTGCACTACTACTTTTAAACATTTAAGATGTACCAGAAATGTTATAAATGGTTCAAGGTGAAATTAAAAC
>NC_069445.1:4515827-4539293 GCF_026875155.1 Cherax quadricarinatus | reverse complement strand
TGCAATGGAAGTTTCTCTGTGGGTTTGGTTGACACGAAGACATAATGCTACAGTGTAGGCTTTGTCTTTGTCCACACTGACTTAAACTTTCTGAAGCTGGTCGTAAATATGTCGTGATTCAAAGGTCGACTATGACCCAATGTCTATCCAAATTCTTCTTGGCCTGTCAAAAAGTCCCCATGACTCAAAGCAAAAGGGTGACCGCACAGCTCACTTTTTTTAACATATCTACTGTCTGTGACTTCAGCAGATACCTTGAACGAAACGCTGTATAACAAGGATCTCATACTAGTGTCTTTATTCCCACACGTCAATTTTTGTCAGTGCCTCCCAAGACATGACTAACATGCGCCAGTAGGTCCATGCTATGCATATGTTTTTCTGTAGTGTGTGTGTGTGTGTGTGTGTGTGTGTGTGTGTGTGTGTGTGTGTGTGTTTTGTTTGTGTGGGGTGTGTGTGTGTGTGTGTGTGTGTGGTGTGGCGTGCGTGCGCCCGCGTGCGTGGCGGACACGTGATGAAAGAGTCATGTGATGTATGTAAAGGAGAGAAGGTGGTGGGTGGAGTGAGGGTAGGTGTTCCAACGTCCTTCAGAATATAGGAGAGGAGGAGCAACACCTCCCAGCACGTGATGTTAGCACGTCAGGCATCACCTGATCACCACATTACCACGGGTTTGTTGTCACCTCACCACCTAAATTACTGCAGGTGATTTCACCTCATTACCGCAGGTGTTCCTGTTAGTTTACTCGTCAAATGCGGGAAAATAATCACCAGACACGGGTAGTGATCGTAAGATGCCTCACTCAATGACCCCTTTAAGAATCTGAATTTTTCTTGTGGATTTGTTTGTAATCTTGATATCGCAAGATACTCTAAATAAACTTAGTGAATATGATAAATACCTCAGCTCTATTAACAATATCACTTTATGATATACCATGTCAAAGCGCTCTATTTTGGGGTGGATAGACCACGATAACAGAGGAATTTTTACAAAGCACCAAGCCTCGCTCGGGGTAGAGCTTTGTCAAGTACGATTGAAACCCTACCCATACTTGCCCGACATCACGCTTATACATGCTGTTCCTTCTGTTCTCCACTAAGGGTTATCGTTTAGGTGGTAATAGTGTTAAAATGGTGTAGGATTTCCTAGTAATCACGCTGTATAGCCCTTGTGGCTTAGCGCTTCTTTTTGATTATAATAATAATAATAATAATTCCTAGTAATCAAACCCTAGGAAAGTTTCTTCTTCCTTCTGTTATCCCTTCATGCAGAAATGCATGATACTGATGACAATGATTGTAATGGTTTTATTGCAAATCATTATACAGAAATAATAGTATAATTTGAATATAAGAAAGGAGGAACACTGCAGCAAGCCTGTTGCATTTTACAGTCCTTAAGAACCCTTGGGAAAAAAGCTCATCAGGGCCAGGGGATTTATTTTGCTTCAGTCGATCTACTTGTTTGATAACCATATCACTAGTGACTGTGATATTATATAATTTTTCTTCTTCAGGCCCACTATAAAAATTAATTATGGGGATATTGTTAGTGTCCTCCTGTGTGAAAACTGAGAGAAAATAATTATTAAAAATCGAGCACATTTCATTTCTCCTTGTCAGTAAGATGCCCAGAGTTATTTTTAAAGGGACCTATCTTTTCTCTAACTTTTGCTCTATAAACCTGGAAAAAACTTTTCAGGATAGTTTTCGAATCCTTAGCAACTGTAATTTCATAGTCCCGTTTTGCTTTTCTTATCCCCTTTTTAAATTCTCTCTTAATCAAAGTTTATTCTCTATAAGGATTACAATGCTGAGTTTACAGAAATTTGGTTATTGTGTGGTTTACATGTAGTAAAATAGTGATTTTTTTTTATATTTTATTTAAAACAGTGCGATACAAATAGCAGAAATATATTAAAAGATACACGACAAAAGCTTACTGCACTAGAATTTCACTTAACCCGAAACCTAATATTGATACCATACTGCACAGTGGTAATACACACACACCCAACACACTGTATATTACAATGGTAATACACTCTCACACACAACACACCGTATATTACAGTGAATATACACTCACACTCAACACTATACATTACAGTGATATTGTTTTATTTGTTAAAGAACATCTCTAACAAGGTTACTTATACAAAACATCAAACACTGGAAATTATAAAGATTGTACAATAAAAGAAGAGATATAAAAAAAACTAAACACGCACAATGACACACATACACAAGCACACAAGGTGAGGTTTCTGCTGTCAACACACACGTTGAGAGACTAAATCTAAGATCTCAGGTGCTTAACAGAGCACCACGATACTCAAACATTAATTTAGGCGATTATCACAAGATCTTAACATACATAGGTATTTAGGATACAAAGAAGGAAACGGATAATACTAAAAGTCACAATAAAAACATCCAATATAACAAAACAAAACTACGATGTGAAATTTTACATCTCAGCGGAACTAAGAAAAAATGATGCAAGTAGTTACATGTAATATAATATTACTGAAAAGCACACTGTAACACAGCATAAAATATAACAAAATAAGAACCAGTAGCTTATGCTAGGAAAAAAATTTTTTTTTTTTTATAAACAATTACAATTGAATCAAAATCATTAAAGACACCTATAACATATTTGAGTCATTGAAAATTTTCATCATAAAGTCCTTGAAATGATTATGCATGATAAATGATAATATGCAATCGTAGTACAACACATTTCTAAATGATAACTTTTTAGTTCCTGAAACCCTCGGGGCAATAACCATATTGCCCATAGATATCAAAACTCAATTATACATCCTTATAAACAGCACTCATGCTCACACCCAAGTCTAGGAAAATAGCCCGTTGTGTCCCCTTACCCATTTTGCAAATCCCATAAATCCCTTAATGTGAAATTTCGATAACCCTCACTAAAATCTCTCTCCCATCTCCCTCCATACACCCCTTTATTCCTACACTGTGTCCTATAAAAGTTGCTGCCAACGCATTAATTCTTGCACGCACGTCCGCCTCCCTCATAGCCCACATCATGTATATATAATCCGTAATCATATACCCAATCGCATTCTCAACCCTTTTATTCACCCCAGTTATATCTAAACTTAAAACCCTCAAGACCTGCAAACCCCCTCCCCCCACTAACCTTAAAACCTTACCCATCCAAACCCTTATAAGTTCAATACAATCGCAAAAATACACCGTATGATAAATAGTCGCCAATCCTCCACAATCCTTGCATTCCCCATCCTCTCGTATTCTCTTATAGAATAAAACCATTCCTGACGGCAATATTCCATGTAAAAATCTATACATAACTTCTCTGACTTAGGTTTTAAACGCAATTTGTTTAAACGCCCCCAATATTACGCCAATCATACATCGGATATACTCCTTCTACCGCCGCTACCAAAGCCTTACCATCTGCCCTATCAAGATTTCTCAATTTAATATGTAAAGGATCCCTCACGTTTATAAATACCCGTAACATTGCCTCACCTATCATGAACTCCCTACCCCCCACCACCGTCGCATATCCTGATGTATCCTATGAAGACCGTCTCCTTTCACCCCTCCCTCCCGCTTATAACTATGTTTTAAATACATACTTATTATCCTCTTTTCGACATCTATAAGGACCCAGCCCTCCACGGCCAACCGGGAGTGTGACAACCGCTCTACTTAACCATTCGCTCCCTGTTCCCCAAATGAATCTAAAAACACTTTTTTGTAGCCTTTTTAACTCACAACGAAGTATCGGAAATATTACCGTAACATGCCATAGTTTACTATATAATAGCACATTCGTTGTAATCACCCTTTGTTGCAAACTTAAATTAGCAGCTCTTAAACCACTGAGGCGCTTCAGAACACTGTCAACGATACGCACGGAATTTATTTGCTGTGCTAACTTGAAATCATTTACATAAACGATCCCACATATCTTTATTTGGTCCACCGTTTTCCACCTTTCAGCAACCATTCCGTCCTCACGTGACCCTTTTCCAAGATTCATATACTTTGTTTTCCCCATGTTGATCGTCATGCCAGTAGCTTTTTCAAAAACTTTCACTAACGTTTCTACCCGAATCAAATCCATGTTTTCTCTCACCAAAATCGTCGTATCGTCGACATATCCAACAATGCCCGCTCCCCCATCCCTTACATACCCATCCCCTTTGCTTCCATAAAACCCTTATCCCTCTATAAAAGGGATCTTGAAAACAAGCAAAAAAAATTTGTGAAAGGGGACAACCTTGACGCAAACCCCTTCCCATCTGAATTCGATCTCCCAACCTCCCATTCACCTGCACACGCAAGGTTGCCTCCTGATACATTAATTTGGCCCATGATATAATTTCCGCACCAAACCCCTGCCATCTCATGATCTTCCATAACGTCTCCCGTTCCACACTATCATATGCCGCCTCCCAATCTATAGCCAATACCCCCCCCTTTCCTAATCTTACTCTTTCTTCAATAAAACTTCTAATCATACCGTGACCTTCATACATAGACCTGCCCGGCACCCCATATTGTCCCTTGTCAATCACTCTGCCCAGGACTTTTTTTATTCTGTTAGCCAAGATCCTTCCAAAAATTTTATAGTCACCACATAATAACGAGATTGCACGATAATCTTTAACCGTTAATGGCTCGCCTTTAGGAACTAGGACGACCACAGCCAACCTTTGTTTGTTCCCCTAAAACCCCATTCCCGCTTCATTATATTGAATAAACGTACCAAAAACCCCTTTAAAACGTTCCAATTTTGAAGATAAAAGTCGCTGGGCAACCCATCAATTCCTGGCGCCTTACCAATTTGCGCCCCAGATAAAGCCTCCCAAGTCTCACACTCCGTTATCGGCCCTCCCAACATCAAACGATCATGCTCCTCCAGCTCACACTGCACAAACCTACCGATTGACTGCAATGCAATTTCAACTTATTCCAACACTTTGCGTTTTCAATTTAACCCATGCATCTATATACCCACTCATACCCTCCGTCGTCGTCAACTCCTGATTCACTCTATACCCCTGCATACCTACCTGAACATTCAACCCCATTAACTCCATTGCTTTGCGACGTCTGTGTTGATTCCTCAACACACACGCCGACGGCCGATCTCCCCACAAAACCTCTTCGATTCCACCCTTAAGCCTTTCCCCATCAAACTTTCGTTTTGTAAATTTCGTAGTTGCTCCTTAATTCTTTCAATTTCAATAACAGGATAATTAGCATTCGCTTGTACATAGCAGTCGCGCAACTGCCCCTCTAAATATCGTTGGAAAACCGTATTGTAACTGACTATATCTCACTCCTTGACTAATATAATATTCCTTAATTCGCTTTTTGGCTATCGTTTCCCACCAATTAACCAAATCCACAATCTCTAGGTGCTTCAACCACAAGGCGTTCCCACATATGCCCAAAAGACAAAAGACTTTCCTCCCTCTTCAATAACTTTACATTTAATTTCCAAAAAGATGGACCCCTTCTAGGCACACCCTCAATATCTACATCCATTACAACTCCTCTATGACCGAAAAAACCACATTTATCACATTCACTCTCCGCACTGTAACCGCACTAGACACGTACATTCTATCCAATCTCGCCGCATAATCTCGTCTAATAAAAGTATGCTCCACCATGCCACCCCCCCCACACACATCCATTAAACCCACACTCGTCAATAAATCTCCCAGGAATCCCAAGCAACAACCACATCTTTTCGTCGTATTACACAATTCCAGTCGCCCCCTATTATCGCTACATTTGGTAAACTACGTAGATAATATACTAATACCATCTTGTACAAATGAGTTTTAAGTCGTACATCCCCTCGCCGGCCCATATACACATACAAAACTTATGTGTGCTCTACCCCATAAACCATCCACCCTAATCACTCTCCCCTCCCCCCTTTCACTATGGCGTACTACAAACGGGCTATTTTCCTTTACCAGAATGGCGACGCCTCCTTTTAACCTCGTCGCATATTCCATATACACATCATAACCATCCATTTCTAACTCATATCCATTCTGTAATTGTGTTCTTGGATAAATACCACATCCACATCTAGACGCACCAAAAATTCATTAAACCACTTTCCGCTTCCGCTCAGATCTCAAACCGTTAATATTTATTGTCAAAACCTTAAAGTCAATTAATGGGGTTTTCTTTCGTTCTAGGTATAGACTTTTCACTTATACATTTTACACCACCTCTATCCCTCCCCCCTTTTTTGGGAACCACCTTGATAAAACCCTTGTTCGTGGATTCTCTGTTCCCTGTCCTCTGTACATCCGCCCAAGACTTTTTTCCTGGCCTTTGGGCAGGAGTAAGCACGTCGTCTGAGTCTGATGGGGTCGCAGTTCGCTTTCGCGTTCCTACCCTCCACCTGCATTGGGATTTCTTTAGTACTATCGTGATGCACCTCCACTTCTGCTACATTTTACCGTCATACCATGCGACACACTAGACTCATGCTTCCATCCGTCGCCTCACCATGATGTTCAACCGATCCCAACATTGCACCTGGATCCTCCACATGGTTGACGATCGACTCGTCTAACAAAACATCCAGTGCCTTCACTAAAGACGCCGCTACATCCTCTTCCCCCATAGTGGGCAGAGTCTCTTCCAATACTTTATTTATGTCCAGTGACGGTGATTCTTCTCGCTGTTTTGCATCCTCCAAAGCATTCCCTGCGCTTTTTCTACCTCTTCACTCCAAGATGTCCGTTGTCGAGACGGGTGAAGCATAAGACTGTTCTCGTCCCTCAACTTCCTCGACTTCTTTCCGGTTGTTGCTGTTGCGATATTTGGAGATTCCCACGACGCTTACCACACTGTGCCCGCTATGTGTGGTCATACGACCCACACAGCCGCACGTACGACGTTGCCCCGCATATGTCACATATACTTGAGTTCGAATGCTTGCAGCATAATATAGGACGGTATGGGGTGGCGTAAGGTCATTTGACTGAATATGATTCCCTCCAAACTTCCAGCATAAGGTCCAGCGGCCCACCGACCTGCAGACCATATGAACCGTACCATAATACGTAGTTCATCTTTTATAACAAAATCAGTCGCTCAAAAGCACATTCTTGATTTTTACCCATGTGTAGTATCTTGATACATCATGAAGACGTACTGAACAGCTGAATGACGGCTATAATGGTCCTGATACTTATCCACCACTGCTTCGTAGACATTGCTGACGTCATTTTAAACGAAAATCCGTCGTCCCATTAAGTGCTACACCACATATCTCTTCAATTGCGATACCGTAGGTATCACGGATAAATCGCCGGTAGTAACAAATCCATCGTGGCTCCCGTGACAGCCCCACGGGTCAACTCAACGCAAACAGTGTTGATGCGCCTGTTGCTATGCAGCGCCATGTTGGAAAATGAGCAGCACACGTCCTCACTACTCAATGACTGTTGACGAACTGGTGTAGCTCGCCTGAAACAGCAGAGGGGTGCAGAGCACAACCGCACTCTACCGTGGTCAGGCAGCGAATAAAAATAGTGATTACAGAGTGCACCACTAGAACGCTTAGCATGGCTAGGCATTTCGGGCAGACTTAGTTTTATTCTTAATTGTAAAATATTTCAAATTATGAGGTAAGTTGGTATTATGGCTAAGTGACTAAATACTAGTTTGTGAGTTTAGCAATGTAAATGCTTTTGTTTTGGCACAGTACATAGTTTCAGTATTGGAGTATCACAGGATTCATTATTTTAAGATGAGATTAATATTTCTGTTTATGGTCAAATGAGTCAGTGAATGTAAGTGTGAACACACCAGGTGGTATTCGTGTAGTTAGTTGACAGGGTGTATCAGGTGAGATAAGATGTTTTCTAATGGTAGTTTTGAAGGTGATGAATGTGTCTGCAGTTCTAGAGTTCTCAGGTAGGGTATTCCAGATTTTAGGGCCTTTGACATACATTGAATTTTTGTAAAAGGTTTAGTCGGACACGGGAATGTCGTAGAGATGTTTGTGTCTGGTGTTATGCCTGTGGGTTCTGTCACAACTATCAAGAAAGCGTTTTAGGTCAAGGTTGATATTAGAGTTTAAGGCCTGTAGATGTAGATTGCACAGTAGTAAGTGTGGATGTACTGAACAGGGAGTAAGTTTAGGTCTATGAAGAGTGGGGGGGTGTGTTGCCAGGGATGGGATTTAGTGATTATTCTTACTGCAGCTTTTTGTTGGGTTATTATTGGATTTAGGTGTGTTGCTGCAGTTGATCCCCAAGCACAAATAGCATAGGTGAGGTGTGGATAAATAAGTGAGTGGTATAGTGTGAGAAGGGCATTTTGCGGCACGTAGTATCGTATCTTGGAGAGGATCCCAACCGTTTTGGATACTTTTTTGGTTATATGCTGGATATGGGTGCTGAAATTCAGGTTGTTGTCAAGGTATAAGCCTAGGAATTTGCCCCCATTATTTCTGTAATTAGAGTGTTGTCAATCTTAATGTTAATTTGCGCATCTCCTGCTCTGCTACCAAACATAATATAGTAGGTTTTGTCAATGTTAAGCGTAAGTTTATTGGCTGTCATCCAAGTCGATATTTTGATCAGCTCCTCTCATTCACAGAGGTGTTGAGGGTGGCAAGATTAGGGTGAGAGATGACATAAGTCGGTCGTCAGCAAAGAGAATGGGTTCAGGTGTTGGATACGTTGGAAGGTCATTGATGTATATGAGGAAGAGCAGGGGACCAAGGACACTTCCCTGCGGAACTCCAGTATCAAGTGGCCGTGTTGCTGATGCTGTGTCTTTAATGGTGACATACTGATACCTATTAGTAATGTAAGATTTGAAATAAGCAAGCGCGTGGCCTCTTATACCGTAATGATCAAGTTTGTGAGTAGGATGTCGTGGTCTACTGTGTCAAAAGCTTTTCTTAGGTCAATAAAAATTCCTAGTGGATATTCCTTATTTTCCAATGCTGTGTAAAGCGAATCTAGCATTTTTTGATTGCATCATTAGTGCTTTTATTTTTCCTGAATCCAAATTGGCAGGGTTGAGTATGTTTTGAGCCGTTATAAATGAATACAGTCTCCTGTGCACGAGTTTCTCAAAGATTTTGGATAGCAATGGTAAGTTGGATATTGGCCTATAGTTGTTTAAGTCTGTAGGTCACCACCTTTATGTATTGGTGTAACCCTTGCCATCTTGAGTAGTTTCGGGAAGGTGCTAGTCTCTAGTGACTTGTTAAAGAGTAATGAAATAGCATGCGAAAGGACATGGCCGCTCGCTTGTACAGTAATGGTGGGACATGAGACAGATTCCCCGAGTTATTTTTAAGTGACTTTATAATCTCGGTGACTTCCGTGGGCTCAGTTGGTGCAAGATAGAAGGAATTAGGGAAATTCCCGTCTAGGTAGTCCCCGGCATGGGCATTGGTATGTGGGATTTTACTGGCGAGATTAGATCCTATGGTTGAGAAGAAGTCGTTTATCTTGTTAGCTGTGTCAGTGGGATGTAGTGGTGTTTCATTAGGTTTAGTTAGGACAATATTCGTGGTTTTTCTCAGTTTGTGGGTCCCTAGAATCTGAGAGTGTTTTCCAGGTCTTTTTTATATCTCCTCTAGTGTCTGTGAATATATTGATTTATTAGATGACCCCCACTCTTTTGATGAGCCTAGAAATTCTTTTCTTCTGCCCTAAAAGATATTTGAGCCTTTTAAATTCATCCATTTCGGGTCATTTCTATTCCATCTTATTTCTTTATGTGGAATAAACGTTCTTTGGGCAGCATGTATAGTGTTTAGAAAGCTGTCATATAGATAGCTCTCCTCGTTACCCCAGTCCACAGATTGTAAGTGTTCTCTACACAGTCTAGTGATACAGATTTGTCAGTAATTTTAGGGAAAATTTGGGTGCATTTAAGTCGGTTAAATACTCTGCAAATCATACAAGGAATGATGACAGTTTCGCTGATTAAGAATCTTTCCTGAGGACGTGGATTCGGAACACTTCACTCAGTCTAGAAATACGAAAAATGAGGAAGAAGTGAGGGGAGTGCACAAATGAAAGGTAAACAAAAATAGGGATATAAGGTGTCAAAATAATCTGACTTAGAAAATTAGGAATTAAAGTTGGATAAATTCACATTCAAAAAGGACCTAGTAAATCACTGGTTTATCATTAGGGTTTTAGATGAGTGGATCAGACAGCCAAGAAAAATCACTGAAGTACTTTGGATAACTAGTTTTGAAAATGTATGAGTGGTAATGGGTGAGAGAGAGCAAGATCTACCCAAACATGACTCGTTATGTCTATTACAGTGCTTTTCTATTCAAAATATTTAGCTCTTATTTCTTAGAATATGGATCCTATTGTTTAACGTAATTCAAAGTACAACTGCCGTATACTTGTCAAGCAACTCCTCTCTCCAGCATTTCCCATCATTGTCTCCAGCACTGAGGCAGACAATGGGGCTATTACTAAACTACTGCGCTCATGATGTTATCTAACCTGTTGACTATGCCCCCCGCCCCATCTTAGTTCAGGAAAACACCCATACAAGTGTGGCAGCTCTGGCCCTAGGATTGGGCAGATGGACCTGGAAAGGCAACTGGACTGACCCAGGATTTAGATGCAGACATCACACAAAAGTCGAGATCCAATTTCTATACGCCTTTTGAAACCACAGTTTCCCCACCGAAACAAAATTAAACGAATTATCTGTTAATATAGACCTCGTGATCAATAAACAACATTAGAAAATATATTCCATATTTGAAGTGTCTGATGATATAGACAGAAGACAGTTAATGAACCATGAAGATATGAACGTACAAACCATGCTGTGAACTCAATAAAGCAGATGTTTCGCAAACTTCGAATATTACCACCTAAAAATGCACAAAGACTTGCTAAAATAAGAACAAGTGATACGACAGTCCTGTTTTCCCCCATGAAAGGGAGCAGGCGAGTCGAGCAGTACCAACATCCAAATGACCATGGTAAATGTACAAAACAAACGCTACCTTTTTTTCTTTTTTTTTTTTAGTGAAAAGAAGGTATGAGCATCGTGGAGCCACATAAGAACACAAGAAAGGAAGAACACTGCAGCAGGCCTACTGGTCCATGCGAGGCAGGTCTGTCTCCTACCGGCTTAAGTCAATGCCCCAACCTAGTCAGCTTAGGACATAATCCCAATGGTTGTCACATCAAAGCCACAGATTCTGACGCTAGTAAAAAATAAAGACTGCAGCACTAATACAACACATTTTTTTTTCAAGGTAAACCAAACAATAAAAACAACAATGGCTTTCTCAGGCAAATATAGGGCTCGGAGAGCAATAGTGAAGGCAAAGTATGGCTACGGAGGTACAGTGTTATAAAATCCAGCTGAAGAAATACAGTTTTTACTCGGTACAGTTTTTTTTTTAACTCCTGTAAATATACAACCGAAGAAAGAGATTGGAAGATGGGGCCGGTCTCTGTATATTATACTCTCTCATTTGTTCTTTTCCACCCCTCAAGGAAGGTTTCTTGATGTTGGTGAGGGGCTCTTGATTTAGGAAATTGGATCTGTGCTCCAGTTCCCCGAATTAAGCCTGAATGTCTTCCACATCCCCCCCCCAGGCGCTGTATAATCCTCCTGGTTTAGCGCTTCCCCTTGATTATAATAATAATAATAATCCACCCCTCAAGGGAGGTTCCTTGACGCTGGTGAGGGGCTCTTGATCTAGGGAATTGGATCTGTACTCCGGTTCCTTGAATTGAGCCTGAATACCTTCCATCCCCTCCACATGCGTTGTATAATCCTACGGGTTCAGCGCTCTTCCATGATTATATTAACAAAATTCTTCTCTGCGGAAACACGTATTAGCTAGGGTTGTCTACCCTGAGGAGGGTAAGTGTGCTGACTATTCCACCAGCACATCCTTGTGGCCTATAGGGCCCCTCAAGGGAGGTTCCTTGAAGCTGGTGAGGGGCTCTTGATCTAGGGAATTGGATCTGTGCTCCAGTTCCCTGAACTGAGTCTGAATACCTTCTATCCCTCCCCCCACATGCGCTGTATAATCCTACGGGTCTAGCGCTCCCCCAAGATTATAATAATAATTAATGTCCTATACTTGTCGCTGCCTGGATATACTCGTGGTTTGATACCCATAAATATATGTAGATTGAAAATACTCACCCGAGCGAAACGCCTTGTCAGTAAATACCCTGTTTCTTCACTTGTCAGTATCTGATACTGTTTTTGACTTAGGTGATGATATCCCCATTATCCTTTCTGATGTTGCTAGATATCCTGTTTGTATGTGACAGGTCCAAAACAGACCATCCTGAGTAATGATAATTTTCATGTATAAGCAACAATTACCTCCACTACTGTCAAAGACTACTTGGTCTAAGAAGGTTAATGCAAGTCCCAAAGAGAATGCACGCTTCTTACACAATCCATTGTAGTAGCTGCAATTTATCCATACTAGAATATGAACACAGGTATCCCTGCCACATCTATAGCTTCAATAATGATTTTTTTACATCGTAACACGGCTTTACATAATAATAATAATTTATTTCAACATGATGCATGTTTGTACAAAGTAATATAATACTTGGTGTACATGCCAAAAGCCCCTTTAAATGCAAAGCATTTCGGGCACATCACATGAAATGTCACAAGGCGATCATGTTTATCAGTTAAAAAAGACGGGAATAGACGACAGTGCCTGAACACGACTTTAATTCTTACCAGACACAGTCAACCAGCACCTGGGAAGTTTCTTCCAGTTACTGGGACCCTGGCTCACACGCTCCTGGCTCACACGCTCCTGGCTCACACGCTCCTGACTCACACGCTCCTGACCACACGCTCCTGACTCACACGCTCCTGACTCACACGCTCCGACTCACACGCTCCTGACTCACACGCTCCTGACGCACACGCTCCTGGCTCACACGCTCCTGGCTCACACGCTCCTGACTCACGCTCCTGACTCACACGCTCCTGACTCACACGCTCCTGGCTCACACGCTCCTGACTCACACGCTCCTGACTCACACGCTCCTGACTCACACGCTCCTGACTCACACGCTCCTGACTCACACGCTCCTGACTCACACGCTCCTGACTCACACGCTCCTGGCTCACACGCTCCTGACTCACACACTCCTGACTCACACGCTCCTGGCTCACACGCTCCTGACTCACGCTCCTGCTCACACGCTCCTGACTCACGCTCCTGGCTCGCACGCTCCTGACTCACGCTCCTGGCTCACACGCTCCCGGCTCACACGCTCCTGACTCACGCTCCTGGCTCACATGCTCCTGACTCACGCTCCTGACTCACACGCTCCTGACTCACACGCTCCTGACTCACGCTCCTGGCTCACACGCTCCTGACTCACGCTCCGGCTCACACGCTCCTGATTCACGCTCCTGCTCACACGCTCCTGGCTCACACGCTCCTGACTCACGCTCCTGGCTCGCACGCTCCTGACTCACGCTCCTGGCTCACACGCTCCTGGCTCACACGCTCCCGACTCACACGCTCCTGGCTCACACGCTCCTGACTCACGCTCCTGGCTCACACGCTCCTGACTCACGCTCCTGGCTCACACGCTCCTGACTCACGCTCCTGGCTCACACGCTCCTGACTCACGCTCCTGGCTCACACGCTCCTGACTCACGCTCCTGGGTCACACGCTCCTGACTCACGCTCCTGGCTCACACGCTCCTGACTCACGCTCCTGGCTCACACCTCCTGACTCACACGCTCCTGACTCAAACGTTCCTGGCTCACACGCTCCCGACTCAAACGCTCCTGGGTCACACGCTCCTGACTCACACGCTCCTGGCTCACAAGCTCCTGGCTCACACGCTCCTGACTCACACGCTCCTGGGTCACACGCTCCTCAGTATGTATTACCCACCTGACCTGACATAGTCAGAATTGCACAACACACCTACCTCATCACCTGCTCAAGGACCCTAATGGAAATAAGTCACTTTGACCTTCTTTTAGGTTATCCTACGTAATTTACACAATGTATGATAAATGTACTTATGCGTACTTGTGCATATATAAACTTAATTAAAATTTAAATCCCGATTATATGTATGTATACCATGTTCTCAGTCTGACAAAGCTCTGGTCTCCAGGGAAAATGTCTCAATACAGGGTTTCATTTTGCCACTGGAGTGGGCTATTTTAGAACTTCGCAGTTATTATAAACCTGGCCTTTCGCGGAAATGAAATATTTAATGATGTCCTCGGTGACCAGTTGAATCCATCATAATTTCAAGTAAGAATCTAGCCTGCGTGATGGGTGTATGAATCAAAACCACAGGTAACTTTTGTATTAACCTTGGAACTGAGGTATGGATGACAGGTAACCGCGCAGTTGGATGTACCAGTCTGTTAAAAAAAAAAAAAAGCACATGGGAAGGTCAATCTCGCAACACAGAAGTACAGTTGCAGGAGACATGATCACAACGTTCAAGATACTCAGAAGCATCATCAAGCTGAATTATTTTAATGTATTACTAATCATTGTCAAACCGCATTAAGGCACTTTCTCCATATGTAAAACCATGATTATAGTCATAATCAGAAATTGAACTGAACACTCAGGAGGTGCAAGACTAAGAAGGTGGGATGTTTGAGAAATAGAAATAAATCATATTATTTGACTTTGTTGAGTTATTCTAGATTTAGTTTTACACAGTTTATTGTATGCAATCATTATATAAAAGTTTGAAATTAAGTATGAGACAATAAACAATAAACACAGGTAGACCTAAAGATTGCAAGCCAGTTTAGTATAGGCGAACTTCCTCTGTGTGAGTAAATCTATGGCATTTCGAATTCATTATTATGGCAGATATTCAGGTGAGTACAGGTCTCCAGGTCAAGTGGTCAGATTTAACTCTGAAGGTCAATAAAAATCTTACCATTCAACATCATAGCATATTCACCCCAAAAGTAATAAATTTATCATTAATATATATATATATATATAAAGTATTTATATTATATATTATAAATTATCCTACAAAACTTGTTTGTTAGTAACCAGAGGAGGCAGAGAGTACTGAAGAAGAATATTAATATATTTGTGCGTGTGAGAAGCGGAATTATCGCGCATGCTCACCCCAGTGACAACAAACATGGCGGCGAGTAGTGAGGAGAAAGGCTTGTTGGGCGCTGCTACTAAGCCTCACAGACGCTACGGCAGCACCTCAGTCAACATGAAGAAGCCAGAGAACGTAATAAGACACCGGGTATCTAAGCAAGACACCTTACAGGGTATAGCGCTAAGATATGGCGTTACGGTGAGTAGTTAGTAGTGGGTGTTGTCACCTGTGACTCGTTTGTGTTGACTTGCCAAGACTCTCACACCCTTTACTTATAAATTTCTCATTTATTTTACCACAATTTATATATATATAAATACATTTATGTGTTGAATGTCTATGGTCTAAGGTTTACCTTTCACGCACAGCAAGTTATTGTGTCGTTCATGCAAGAAAAGAGAAGAAACTTTCTAGACCACTGCACTTAAGTTAAAAATAAGATTTGTTCTGATTTTTAACATGGAGGGTTAGCCACCCAGGATAACACAAGAAAGTCAGTGCATCGAAGACTGTCTGTCTGATTTCCATTGTGTTCCTTCAATTTTCCCCCAGGATGCCACCCACACCAGTCATCTGATACCCAGGTACCTACTTACTGCTAGGTGAACAGAGACAACAGGTGTAAGGAAACATGTCCATCATTTCCACCTGTGTCAGGGATCTAACCACGGACATGGTGTGTGAGGCGAGAGTGTTGCCAACCAACCCATGGGGCACCTATAAGAAATTAGTGTAATAAAACTTTCTGGAAGGATTTTCAACGCTTTAATAGCCCTATATCAATATATGGATATAACAAAGAGTCATTTTTGTATGTGTGGCTGTACCCCTTCACTTGCTTTTGTATTAGTTGACTTAGTTATTCACAGTGGCATTTGAAACTGCTGTATAAATATAATAGACTATTATTACCAAATATTTAAATTTTCATATTTTATCATTGTTTTAGGTGGAAATTTTCTCATTTATACAGGGTAACTCTTCTGTCCTATAGTTCAGGATCTGATCAGATATGCTTTGCTCTTTGATCAATTTTATTATGTAATTTGCAATATCACTTTAATTGAGGATATTCCAAATTTTGTAATGGTACATGCATGCTTCTTTTAGGCTTCTGACAACTGCACCCAATCCAAAAGTCTCTGTGCCACAGGACATCATATTTTAGACATTAGGAGCGTTTTCTTCACCAGACAGTATGCAGCATAGATTTTTTGCCTGATCAGATCATTATCATTTTTTTTTTTATTTATTTATTATTATTTGGAAATGATACACAGTTGTACAAAAGAAATAGTGGTTGAGTGTACATGCCTAAAGCCCCTTGTATTGCTTTTCATTTCTACACATCTATCATACTTTTGTTACATTCTATATCTCATTTTGCATCTGTCTTAAGAAATATTTCTAATATAGTACTGGGAATTAAGCATCATTCTTGTTTTCCTTGTGGATGCCACTTATGATTGGTCCCAGTTCTAATTTCACATATTTATCAAATATTATTACTTATGAGTCAGCCTTGCCTCGATCCATGTACATATATGTCTTGCCCAACCCAGGATTCAATATGGGCTCTTTAGGTTGTGAACTGAATGCTCTACCTCTCAGGCTATTTAATACTGCAATTTTAAGAGCAAATACCTCTTTAACCCCTTCAGGGTCCAAGGCCAAAATCTGAAGTGGTGCTCCAGTGTCCAAGAAATTTTGAAAAAAAAAAAAAAAAAAAAAAAAAAATCTTACAGAATTAAAGAGCATATTTTTGTGAAGGTAATAAGACAAAAAAAAAAAATTCTGATCAGTACTTACCGAGATACAGTGCCAAGAAGTTTGTCCAAAATGATGTGGTGGCGGCAACATCGACGAATTCTACATACGCGCATTACTTTATTTAGTGGTTTTTGTAGTTTTTTCTTTTCTTTTCCAATTTTTTCTTTTCCTACTAACATTTGGGGCCTGAGAGACCAATACTGTATATAATGTATATATATAAACTCACTGTATTGAACACAATAACTGCACTAAAGTTATTATCATATTATTGTTTACCACTGTTGTTTATTACAATAAACATGCACAAATCTTGTATAATACTAATGTTCTATCATATATTTACATATTTACAATCACTGGACATGGTTTTAGAACTGCTGGAGCTTGTGGAACTCCTTGAAACAAGGCACCATACACTGAGGCACCTTACATTCCTCACACATAAACCGAGTGTCTTTGCATCTTTGTTGCCATCATTTTGTTTGTGCACAGACAACACATCTCTTCTGAGCAAATTTCTTCTGAGTTGAAGGAAGCTGTATTATGAAATGATCACCTTCCCTCCTCAAACGCTTGGGTATATCCTGAGGAATTCGAGGACCGTGTTGTATAGCAGGTGTTCTTACCTGGTACTTCATTATGAGTTGTCTGACAACAGACAAACAAAATTCACCATACGGTGGTCTGTTGCCAGTCTTTATTTGGTACATATTATATGCATTGAGCATTGAAATGTCCATCAGATGGAAGAAAAGTTTCATGTACCACTTGTAACTCTTATGAACACAATCAACAAAACCAATCTGCATGTCATATTTGTCAACCAAGCACATGTTTTGTGTATAATAAATCACTGTCGCTGGTTTTTGAATACGTTCATTAGTCACTCGATCAGCTTTGCCACTGTCTTGCATTTCATTACGGTGAATGGTTGCCAACAATGTGACATCTCATTTGTCATGCCACCATAATGCCACGATGTCATTGGCAGTAAACACCTGCACGTTATCACCACGAGCACCTGCGTTGAGCCTGGGCATATGCTTGTGATTAGAACGCACTGTGCCACACACATCTGTCTTGTTCACTCGCATGAAATCACTGAGTAATTGGCTTGTGTACCAGTTATTGGTATATAATGTATGCCCCTTACCAAGATAAGGTGCCATCATGTTTCTCACTACATCACCTGAGATACCCAATAACATCTTGGTATCTTTCAATGTTTTACTTCCGTGTATACAACAATATCCAACACCAGGCCACTGTCACAGTCAGAGTACAAACAGTTTTATACCAAAGCGTTTCCTCTTTCTCGGTATATACTGCTTGAATGACAGTCTACCTTTGAACAAAATCAAAGACTCGTCAATTACAAGATTCTTGAATGGATAAAAGTGTATGCTGAACTTTTGTTTGAGATACATGAAAACATTTCTAATCTTGTATAACCTGTCACTTCTGTCAGGCCTGGTTTTGTCAGAGAAGTGCAACATACGTAAGAGTAAGATAAACCTGTTCACTGGGATGATTTCACTGAAGACCGGGGTAGAAATTAGCCGATCTGTGGACCAGTATGCTTTTATATTATGCTTATAGACATGAGGCATAAGCATTATTGTTGCAAAAAGCAAATACATTTCTGCAACAGTCGTCTCTTTCCACCTGTGTAGTCTTGACTGTGGTGATATGATCGTATTTGCCATGGTGTACTCAAAATACTTATTACTTTCCCTGACAATAGTTTGCATCAGTGGCTGGTCAAAAAATAATTCAAAGAATTCCAGTTCATTGGCCATAGTTCCAAGGGGACAAGTAGGTAGAATTCCACTTTGAGAGTCATCGAAGTGGTGGGGCTTGGGAACAAAATTGGGATTTTGCTGCCAATCCCAGATACGGTTTGCTGGTGGATACTGGACATCATAGGCTGGTTGTGCGGGTGGTTGTGGTTGTGGTGGGATGGTGGCTGACGCTCCGCTTTGTCCTTGAACTGAGTCAGCAGCGTGGGTCCCAGCCTGGGCTGGTGAGTCACGCATGGCGGTGCCACTACCATCACCACTACCACCATCTACTGATGCCTGTGGTCTATCAATGCCAAGTGTAGCCACATCATCCTCACTATCACTATCTAAACCTGGTGTAGGGCCACGGGATGTACTCCGGGATGTACTCTGTCCCCTGGGCACAGCATAGGGTACACTACCCGAGCGCATGTGGCGGCGCACATACCGATGCTTCACTGGTGAATATGATTCCTCACTATCAGTACTCGAATGATCGTCAAGCGCAATAAAATCACAATCCACATCACTATCATCATCATTACTGAAGTCAGAGGCCTGGCCATGCGAAAATATTAGTTTTCTCTTGCATTGAGGTACAACCGACCGTGAGTCACGAGTGCCCACACCAGAGGTAGAAGGCTGAGGATCGTCAGGGTTTTCTGCACTATTATCGATATCCTGGTCATTCCTTTCGGTCACTAACTGATCAAAGCCGTAGAATTCGCCTTCATTTCCACTTCCATCAGTGTCAGAACTATCAGATAGGAAGAGGAGAGTCCCAATTTTCTGGGGAGTGAGAGTGAGCCGGTGTTCTCACAATGCTATGCGGGCGCCTAGATTTTTTGTTTATGGCGCACACCCACCACGCAGACCCGTTCTCACATGTAGGCCTATGAGAGCTTTCACGCTAAATTTGACGGCGCTAGAATTTTGGCGTAGATCTACGGTTTGGACACTAAATGTGAAGCCATAGATCTACGGGACGGACCCTGAAAGGGTTAGTATCCCATGGGTATGAAGTACAGTATGTAGAAACTCCATGCAGACTAGATGTATTTCTGTTAGAGCGAAATCTAAGAAAGTTATCCCTTTATTCCATAAGCCCAGCCTTCTGGTCATAAAATTCCAGTGCAGCAAAACAAAAATATGTATGTGTGTTTGTATGAATTTCTGTACATGTGTGCACTTTCATATGTATACAGTGCATGTGTGTCTTTACATTTGTAACTTCTTTTTATGTATGCATGTGCAAATGTATACTTATGCATGCATGCATGTGTGTGTGTATACGTGTAGTGTACTCACCTCACCTATTTGTACTCACTTATTTGTGGTTGCAGGGGTCGAATCTAAGCTCCTGGCCCCACCTCTTCACTGGTTGCTACTGGGTTCTCTCTCCCTGCTCCATGAGCTTTATCAAACCTCGTCCTAAAACCATGTATGGTTCCCGCCTCCACTACGTCACTTTCTAGGCTATTCCACTGCCTGACAACTCTATGACTGAAGAAATACTTCCTAACATCCCTTCAACTCATCTGAGTCTTCAACTTCCAATTGTGACCTCTTGTTTCTGTGTCCCCTCCCTGGAACATCCTGTCTTTGTCCACCTTGTCTATTCCGCGCAGTGTTTTATATGTCATTATCATGTCTCCCCTGACCCTCCTGTTCTCCAGTGTCGTCAGGCCAATTTTCCTTAACCTTTCTTCATAAGACATTCCCCTTAGCTCTGGAACTAACCTTGTCGCAAACCTTTGCACTTTCTCTAATTTCTTGATGTGCTTGATCAAGTGTGGGTTCCAAACAGGTGCTGCATACTCCAGTATGGGCCTGACGTACATGGTGTACAGTGTCTTGAACGATTCCTTACTAAGGTATCGGAACGCTGTTCTCAGGTTTGCCAGGTGCCCATATGCTGCAGCAGTTATCTGGTTGATGGGTGCTTCTGGTGACATGCTCGGTGTTATGCTCACCCCAAGATCTTTCTCCTTGAGCGAGGTTTGCAGTCTTCGGCTGCCATAGTGAAGAGCTCTGTTCCACAAGGCACAGTACTCGCCCCCATCTTATTCCTCATCCTCATATCAGACATAGTCAGAGATACACATCACAGCACCTTTCAAGGCAGGTGAAATTGCTGACCTAGAAAATGTACAGAGAACCTTCACGGCATGCATAACAGAGATAAAACACCTCAATTACTGGGAGCGCTTGAGGTTCCTAAACCTGTATTCCCTGGAACGCAGGCGGGAGAGATACATGATTATATACACCTGGAAAATCCTAGAGGGACTAGTACCGAACTTGCACACGAAAATCACTCACTACGAAAGCAAAAGACTTGGCAGACGATGCAACATCCCCCCAATGAAAAGCAGGGGTGTCACTAGCACGTTAAGAGACCATACAATAAGTGTCAGGGGCCCGAGACTGTTCAACTGCCTCCCAGCATAAATAAGGGGGATTACCAACAGACCCCTGGCAGTCTTCAAGCTGGCACTGGACAAGCACCTAAAGTCGGTTCCTGACCAGCCAGGCTGTGGCTCGTACATTAGTTTGCGTGCAGCCAGCAGCAACAGCCTGGTTGATCAGGCTCTGATCCACCAGGAGACCTGGTCACAGACCGGGCCGCAGGGGCGTTGACCCCCGGAACTCTCTCCAGGTAAACTCCAGGTAAACAGCACCGTATCATCCTTTGCGGATGATACTAGGATCTGCATGAGGCTGTCATCTGCTGAGGACGCAGTTAACCTCCAAGAAGATATAAACAAAGTTTTCCAGTGGGCAACGGTAAACAATGTGATGTTCAATGAGGACAAATTCCAACTACTCCGTTATGGAAAACTGGAGGAGATAATAACTAGAACAGAGTATACTACAGACTGGTCATACAATAGAGCGGAAAAATAATGTAAGGGACCTGGGAGTAGTAATGTCTGAAGATCTCGCTTTCAAGGATCACAACAGTGCCATGATCGCACATGCAAAGAAAAATGATAGGATGGATAATGAGAACGTTCAAAACGAGAGATGCCAAGCCAGTGATGATCCTTTTCAAATCACTTGTTCTCTCTAGGCTGGAATACTGCTGTACATTAACATCTCCATTCAAAGCAGGTGAAATCGCAGATCTAGAGTGTACAGAGATCCTTTACTGCACGTATAAGTTCTGTCAAGCACCTTAACTACTGGGAATGCTTGGAAGCACTTGACTTGTACTCATTGGAACGCAGGAGGGAGAGATATATCATAATCTACACTTGGAAAATCCTGGAAGGAATGGTCCCAAATCTGCACACAGAAATCACTCCCTACGAAAGTAAAAGACTGGGCAGGCGATGCAAAATGCCCCCAATAAAAAGTAGGGGCGCCATTGGTACACTAAGGGAAAACACAGTAAGTGTCCGGGGCCCAAGGCTGTTCAACAGCCTCCCATCAAGCATTAGGGGAATTGCCAATAAACCCCTGGCTGCCTTCAAGAGAGAGCTGGACAGATACCTAAAGTCAGTGCTAGATCAACCGGGCTGTGGCTCATACGTTGGACTGCGTGCGGCCACCAGTAACAGCCTAGTTGATCAGGCCCTGATCCATCAGGAGGCCTGGTCATGGACTGGGCCGCGGGGGCGTTGATCCCCGGAATAACCTCCAGGTAACCTCCAGGCAGCCTATAATCCGTCTGTGGTCTTCTGTGCCCTTCCCCGATCTTCATGACTTTGCATTTGGCGGGGTTAAATTCGAGAAGCCAGTTGCTGGACCAGGTGTCCAGTCTGTCCAGGTCTCTGAAGTCCTGCCTGATCCTCATCTGATTTAATTCTCCTCATTAACTTCACATCATCTGCAAACAGGGACATTTCTGAGTCTAACCCTTCCATCATGTCGTTCACATATACCAAAAATAGCACTGGTCCTAGGACCGACCCCTCTGGGACCCTGCTCGTCACAGGTGCCCACTGTGATACCTCATCACGTACCATGACTCGTTGTTGCCTCCCTGTTAGGTATTCTCTGATCCATTGCAGTGCCCTTCCTGTTATATGCGCCTGATCCTCTAGCTTCTGCAATAATCTCTTGTGAGGAACTGTGTCAAAGGCCTTCTTGCAGTCCAAGAAGATGCAATCAACCCACCCCTCTCTCTCTTGTGTCTTCTGTTACTTTATCATAAAACTCCAGAAGGTTTGTGACACAGGATTTGCCTTCCATGAATCCGTGCTGGTTGGCGTTTATACTCTTGTTCCGTTCCAGGTGCTCCACCACTCTCCTCCTCCTCTGTGCAGATGTATGAGTGCATGTATTTTTCTACACTTGCATTTTCATGTGTGCATATTAATATGCAAGAGATTATATAATATATATATATATATATATATATATATATATATATATATATATAATATATATATATATTATATATATATATTATAATATAAATATATATATATATTATGGTATATATATATATATAATATATATATATATATATATATATATATATATATATATATTATATATACACACACAACACACAACACACACACACACATCTCCACTGCCTCCAGCCTTCTCCTGCAACATTCATCACCCATGCTTCACACCCATATAAGAGCGTTGGTAAAGCTATACTTTCATACATTCCCCTCTTTGCCTCCAAGGACCAAAGTTCTTTGTCTCCACAGTGGTGCACTTTGGAGTCTGTGGAGACAAAGAACTTTGTCCTTGGAGCAAAGAGGGGAATTATGAGAATAGTTTTACCAACGTCTTA